>JAQZBX010029283.1:16114-27481 GCA_029593785.1 Cabassous unicinctus
TGCATTACCTTCCTCCCATTGTGGGACCTGACTCCCAGGGATGAGCCTCCCTGGCAACATTGGATTAATAACAAGTGCCAACAGGCAATACAACTGGAAAAAGACCTCAAATAAAAAGGGGAAAAGGTAAAGACAAATGAGTTCATATGGCTAAGAGACTTCAAAGTGAGTCAGGAGGTCATCCTAGAGGTAACACTTAAACAAATCTCAATAGGACATCCTAGGCTTCCAATGTGTATACACCCCAAACAGAGGGCCTCCTGAGGGGTCTGGAGACACCCAGGTCCTATATCAGGGCAGATAGCCCCAGAGTTTTATGCCTTATCAGTGGGCCCTACTTTGGAATCCTTGCTCCTGAGAGTGACAGAGTTGGACCCAAATATGACTTCCCTGCACATGGTCCATCTGTACCTTCTATTCAAACCTATATGTGGGGCCTGAGTTTGTAGATATGCTTCCAGAGACCAGAGTCTTTTCACTGTCCATGTGCCAGCTGGGCCCAGAATCTTGGTAGAGCTGCAACTCTTTCTCTACAGCTCAGTGGACTCACCCTGGACACCTGGTGGGGAGATAATGCTGGACAACTGTGATCCCAGGGAATGGACAGAGTCTGCAGCTGCAGGCAGGATAATCCCATTCATCTTATCCATGAGATATAAACCCCCTCTCACTTGGAGGTGGAGTGGACATCACCATCTCAGAATCCTGAGGATTGGGAGAAGAACTATGGACTAGGGTGGACTTACTGGTATTCTGTTATAGACATTTTGTGATTCACACGATGGAAGTAATTGCAACATTAATGTGGAGCCAGTGACCACTGGATGCTTTAAGGGCAGAGAGAGGGAAAAGCAGTTGTAATATAGGGGATTTTTTGGGACTTGGATATTATCCTGAGTGACATTGCAATGACAGATATAGGCCATTTTATAACATCATATATCATGCTGAACTGTGTGTGAGAGAGTATGGTCTACATTGTGAACTATGGTCCATATTTAGTGGCAAAGCCCCAATATGTGTATATCTATTGCAGGTGATGTGCCACATTAATGAAGGATGTTTATGTGGGTGGTTGTGGGAGGAGTGGGAGGTGGGGCATATGGGAATCCCTACAATTTTTGTGTAACATTTATGTAATCTAAGTATCTTTTTAAAAAATAAAAAAATTATTATATATAAAAAAGAGTTAACTGATCCCTAAAACAAATTCTAGCTAAACTCTGCCAAGAAACCACATTCCCTTGGATCACCATTCTACCTGTGGCCTTATTAAGGCTGTATTTAGCTCCAAAAGACCCACTTCAGCTTAGCTCCTTTGAGATGGTTTATGGGCAACCTTTCCTTACCCAGGACCTGGTACTAGATCATGAAATTCAAGAACTCACAAAATATTTTACCAATCTAGGAAAAACTTAACAAGTCATCCAGGAGCTTGGAAACAAAATTCTTCTTAGCCCTATCCAATAATTATCCTTACCTAAAGTTAATCCTGAAGACCAGATTCTGATCAAAACCTGGCAAGAAAACAGTCCTCACTCTCAATTAGAGCCTAAATGGAAGGGATCTTATCCTGTGGTTTTAATCACTCCCACAGCTGTTAAAGTTAAAGGGATTGCCAGCTGGGTACACTTATCCTAAGTGAAGCCAGTTTCCCAAGGAAGTACTGACTCACCAGAAACTCCTGATAGGTCATACAAGTGTCAGCCACTGGATGGCCTGAAATACCTCTTCAAGAGACAATACTTATCTTTATAAGTATTGTCTGTGTCTCTAACCCAACACCCTTTAAAAAACCTGGTGTAGCTTCATTTTTTTTCTTCCAATACAATAACTAAAAAGGCAATGTCACTTCTCATCTCCCTCTTAGCTGCCTTAGTCATAACCACCATTGAAAACTGGGGTTAACAAATCATACCAAACCTCATTATCTATTTCGGTCATTCCCTAGAGCTAACTAATGGCATAAATGAAACCAGTCCTGCCTTAGAAGCTCTAAGACAGCAAGCAGACTCTCTTGCTACTGTGATGCTACAAATTCACAGGGCACTTAAAAATACTAACTGCAGCACAGGGAGGAACATGTCCTTTGCTTAAGGAAGAATGCCATCTCTATGTAAATCACTCTGAAATAATCCTAAATGGTATTCAAAACCTGCAAAAGAAAACCCACCAGCTTTGGAGAGATGCAGCCTTTATAGGCACCTGGCCTTTTCTACTTTTGTGGTCCAGTATCCTCTTAGTGGGACCATATATTCTCAAGATTCTAATCAAGTTTTTTCTTCCAGAATCAACATCTTGTTAACCATATGGAGATTTCAACCAGCTTTGCTCTGATTCCAGATCCATATTCCTCCAACTGAGATAATGTAGCCAGAGGGTTTTACACCTTGTCAGGTAGGGCCTACTGCCCCTAACCAGCAGGAAGTAGTTACAGAAGAATGAACATCTCCCCTCAGCACCCCATTAAGAGTAAAGGTATAAACTCTCTGAGGGGGGAATGAAGCAGGCTAGTAAGACAGGGAATCAATAGATAGATCTGGAACCATGTGGACATCAATACCCCAAGATGGCTGCTGGAAGACACTCACAAGATTTCTCCCAGAAGCTAGGAGAAGCCCCTAATATTCTTCAGAGGCCCTATAATTGGGCCCTCCTGGGGAGATTGAAGGGTGGTGTAGTCAATCAAATCAGCAAACACCTGGAACTCCTCCAATGCCATTAGCAATGGGGTGGGATAATTAATAGTTTAAAAAACAGGTGCAATGCCTTTCTCACCCTCTTGCTCTCAATCTGCTGTTCTCAGCCCTGCTCTCACCATGTTCCCCTGTGCAGATCAACATGTAAGTAAACTTGGGAATTTATAATCTATAATTTGAAATTGTAGTCTATAAATCAGCCCTCTTTATCACTTTTCAGCCCCTTCCTCTCTACTGGGGTCCCATGATCTGTTATTTTCTCCCATTTCTCTACTCTCCCTAACTTAAGAAATTGCTGGCCTAACTAATGTGACATGCTTTGAATTCATTTCTGCAGCATAAATCCAGAACCTAGATTAAATCTGGTAACACTGGGGTCAGAGCCTGGGAGGATTGAGTGGTGATGGCAGAGGGGAGCTGATGGGTGGATGGGACCCTGTCTGAGCTCAGGTGGTGGCTACTCCCACATCGGGTACAGGGGACTCAAAGCTGCTGGATAGGTGTGGCTCTGGCTCCCCACCCCAGCACCACGCCTCTCATTCTCGGCACTGCCATGCACTGCCTCATATTCCCCAGGCCCACAGCCTCCTCACACTTCCATCATCTCCTGCCTCCACTGGCCTCGAGCTCTCTCTCCACAGAGCAGTCACAGTCTGGGAAGCCCAAAACTGGCCACTGCCTCTGTCTCCACTAGCCGTCTGGAGGAAGGTGCCCTTTCCTAGTCAGTGCCACTGGCCTGAGGCAGCTAGACCAATAACATATATTTTAACTTGACAAAAATCTGCCAATGTATCAAATAGACTGTCAACCAGATGTTTGCCTCTTCTAAGCATTTGAGTGAGAGATATTTTATGTATCTCTATTGCCAATTCATACCGAGAACTATCAATGCCCTCTTGATAATTGGATATGGTTATTAGTGCCTTTAAACCTAATCATATAAGAGAACCAATTCCCAAAACTTCAGAACCAAATCAGAAATCTCATTCCTAATATGCTGTTTCTCAAATGCTATACTTGGAATCAAAATCTGTATTAGTTTGGGACTTCCAGAGAAACAGAACTGACAGTACATATATATGTGTGTGTATATATACATAATATATACATATACATATATATGTATATTTATAAAGAAATTTATTATAGGAATTGTCTCAAGTGACCTTTGGAATTTAGAAGTATGAATTCCATATGGCATGCCACAAGTTGGGAGCTCTGATGAAGATGAAGCTGAATTCCCAAGGAAAAGATGGCCAGCTGAAGTAGAGAGAGAAATTCTCCTTTCTGGCATCTGAAATATTCAGTTCTCACTTTAAGACCACTAAATAATTGAAAGAGAAGACTTCCTTCTTTGGTAAGACACTCTCCTTTGTAGATGTATCCAGCCACAGATGTAATCACCTGAATAGAAATGCAAATCCATGTTTAAAATTACCTCACAGCAATTTTAGGTCAGAACTTGCTTGACCAAACAACTGGGCACCATAACCTAGCCAAGTAGATTCACAAACTTAACCATCACCCTCACCAAAGGAGAAGGAGATAATCTGAATAGGTTTCTGTCTATTAAAGAAACTAAACCAACAATTGATACCCTTTCAAAACAGAAAGCACCATGTCCACATGGTTTCCTTGATGAATTCTACCAAACAGTTAAAGAAGTAATAATATCACCCTAACAATCTCTTGCCGAAAAACAAAAAAAGTTGAAATCTTCCTAACTCATTCTAAGCTGAGAGTTATGCTACTTCAAAATGCAGATATTAATAAGCAGGAAAATTACAGATTGTATTTTCCATAAGCATGCATGCAAAAATCCTCAACAATATATTTACAAATCTAATAGAACAATTCATAAATATAATTATAAATCACAACTAATGGCATTTATTCCCAGATAATGAAGACTGACTCAATATTCAAAAATCAATTAATGCAATCTAAAGCATTCATAAGCTAAAGAAAAACAATCATATGATCATCTATAGAAGCAGAGACAGAATATGACTCAATTGAACAATAATTTGAACACAATCAGTACACTAGGAATAGAACAGAAATTTCTCAACTTGGTAACTGATATCTATAGATAACCTCGAAATAACATCATACATATTGGGGAGAAATTAGATGTTTTCACCCTGAGGCCAGGAAAAAGAAAAGAGTGGCCCCTCTAAGCACTCCTATTCAATATTGTATGAAAATACTACCAATATAATAAGAAAATGAAGCAACCAATATAGGTTGGGAGAAATAAAGTTGTCTTTATTCACAGGTGATACAATTGTCAATGTAGAAAACCCCTCAAAATTGTCAAAAAAACTCCAGAAATTAATGAGATTTTACCAAGTTTGTAGGATACAAAGCTAATAAGCAAAAGTCAGTTGATTTCCTATATACCAGAAATGAACAATTGGAATTTGAAATTTAAAACTTAGCACCATTTACATAAGCACAAAAAAACCAGATACATAGCTTAAAAATATGTACAAGGTATATTGTGAGGGAAACTACAAAATTTTGAGGAAAGAAATCAGAGAAAATCTAAATAAGGGGAGATACATTCCATTCATGATTTGGAAGAATTAATATAATCAATGTCATTTTTTCCCAATTGATCTATAGATTCAATAACATTGCAATAAAAATTCCTACAAGTTATTTTGTGAATGTTGACAAACTGATTCTAAAGATTATATGGAATTATAAAATACCCAAATTTCCAACACAATAATGAAGAAATTCAGAGGACTGACACTATCTGGCTTCAAGACTTACTCTTAATCTACAGTTATTATAGCAGAGTGACATCATGGTGAAGAAAATATATCAGTAGTATAGAAGAGTGAGCCCAAAAACATGACCACTCAAAAGTAGTTCACTGATGTTTGACAATGAGCAAAGACAATTCATTGGTGAAATGATAGTATTTTCAATGAATGCTGCCAGAATAATTGGACATAAATGTGGGGAAAATCAGTCTAGAAACAGTTTTTTTCACACAAAATAATTTATTCACTATGAATTCTGTATCTAATTTAAAATGTAAAGCTATCAACATCTAGATTATAACACAGAAGACGTTGGAGACATTGACTTCAACAGTGACATTTTATATTTAAATAAAGCAAACATTATTAAAGAAAAAAAAAGAAAAAAGATGGCTAACATAAAAAATGAACACTTCTAGAAATTCTAGGAAGATGGAGGATTAGGGAGACACGGGAATCACTCTCCAAGTAAAATTGCTAGAGGAAAGTCAGAAATAGCCTGAAAAAAATTTTTGGGTTTAGGGCACCAGAGAAAGTCTGGACACCACCCAGAAGAGAGAGGGACAATGGAAAAGAATCTCAGTAGGAAACCTCTGTGAGTAAAAGCTGCAGCTGCAGATGCTGGTCCTCATCTCCCCACTGTTGGAACAGACATCTTTGAATTATTCTGCCTCTGGGTGGCAGCTATGGACAGAGGGGCCAGAGGGTTCCATCTCCCCAGGAAAGGGGAGAGAGAAGGATACAGTCTAAGGAAGATTCAGCTTTTGTCCCACAAATTTGGTCTCCTGTGTCCCAAAACTTTCCAGGCCAGTAGAGGTGGTGCAAATGTTTGTCCTGGGAGACAGCAGGGGGTGAAAGAGATCCAATTAGCACAAACATTTTCCTTACTGACTGGGACTGGCTAATGAGGACACAGAGCTGAGTGAAATTATTTCCCACCTGGGAAAAGGGAGGGGGCTGCTGGCAAAGTTTGGAGAACAGCCTCTGAGAAAGCATGATTTGCAAGGCTCTGAATAGCCTTGAGACAAGATTCTCTGTCACATTGTTTTGGTTAGTGTTACAATGAACACATTCCAAACACGATTTGAACTGAGAGGACTGTCAATGAGTGTCATCTGCTGACAGGCCAAAGAAGTGCATGTGAGAAAATTAAAAGTAATTAAATGAGAGGCTTATTCTAGACTTAACAGCCTCCCTCTTCAAGGCCCTTGAAAATAGGTCTACAAGCCATTACTGGATGGATGGTACAGTTTTGTGCAGTTGAATATGGATAATCCTAAAGAGCCAGAATAGGTTGAACCAAGAATTAAAGAACAGAAGTAATACATGGCCTCCCACCACTAAACCCCTAAACAGAGAGAGAGAGAGAAATTAAGCATCAGAGTAAACACACCATGATAATCAGATGACTAATATCAGCAAAATGTTATAAGCCATACTGAGAAGATGGAAGATATGGCTCAAACAAAGGAATATATCATAGCTCCAGATGAGACACAGGATTTGAGACAACTAATTAACAAGGTTCATACAAATCTCCCAAATCAAATAAATGAGTTGAAATACAATATGGCTAAAGAGATAAAGGACATCAAGAGGAAAGTGAGTGAGCACAAGAAGAATTTGAAAACCAGCAAAGAAAAAATGACAAATCTTATGGGAATGAAAGACATGATAGGTAAAATTAATAAAACTCCTTAGAGGCACACAACAGAAGACTCAAAATGATATTAAAAAAAGAATAAGTGATGTAGAAGACAGTACAGCTGAAACTGAAGAGAGAGAAGAACAGAGAGAATAGAATAGAAACGTTTGAGGAAGGTATCAGGGAGTTGAAAAACAACATGAAGCATAACAATATACATGCTATAGGAGTTCCAGAAGGAGAGAAGAAGGAAAAAGGAGAAGAAAGAGGATTTGTGGAAATAATGGCTGAAAATTTCCCAAGTCTCATAAAAGAAATGAATTTAAATGTCCAAGAAGTACAGCATAACCCAATCAGATTAAACCTGAATAGACCTACTCTAGACACATAAAACTTAGAGTGTTAAACACCAAAGTGAAAGAGAAAATTCTGAGAGCAGAAAAGCAGAAGCAAACTGTCGCATACAAGGGATACCCAGGAAGACTTAGTGTGGATTTTTCATCGGAAACCATAGAGGTAAGAAGACAGTGTTATGGTATGATTAGGACATGGAGAGAGAAAAACTGCCAGTGAGAATTCTCTATCACAATATTGTCCAGAATTTCAAGATGAGTTAAAAATATTCACAAATATTATAGCAGGCATGGTTATTTCCAAAAGAGGGGCCTAACTGATCCAGCACCACAAAGGAGAAAATCTTCTCTCAGTGAGAAGGTGATTTATTGAAAGTGCACAAACAAGGAACTGGGAGAATCCTCCCCAAGTCAGGTCAAAGCAAGAATGGGAGCTAGGGTTTTTATAGGCAAAGGACAGAGGTAAGGGGAGAGAAAAACAAGTGACTCCAGGGGCCTTGTGAGGATGGTAGGTACAATTTCTCAGTCCTGCATTGTCTCAAACACATCAAGTGTGTCTTTGGTTTCAGTGGCTAGCCACAGTTTAGCAAGATCTTCATTACCCTTTTCTCAGCTGATTGCTCATGGATATCAATCTTTTTTGTTTCTGAGGAAAGTTACAGATTACTTGGTCATAAGTTGCTCCTGACACTATTCTGTCTGGTTTTGTGTTGAGATATTATCTTATTCCTGTAAGCAAAACTGAGAAGGTCTGGTTAGTATCCTTCAGGGAACTAAGTACAAGGCATAAATGTCTAAAATTAGATTAATAGAAAACCAGCTCAATTAGTGTATTAGAATTTTCAGACCTTCTTAAGTGAAGAAATTTTTAGTAAGCACATTTTCCAGCTATCATCAACAGAAACTAAGAGACTTCATTTCAAAAGTATCTGGCTTTGCAGGAAACATTGAAGGGAGACTTACAGCCTGAAAGAAAAAGTCAAGAGAGTGTTGGAGGGCAGTGTAGAAGGGAAAACTAACAGAAAGGATGTCCAAAAGAGTAAAAAGACAAAAAAATGAGATAGGTCATATGAAAGCCAAAGAATAAAATGGTAGAAGTAAATAATGCAGTAACAGTAATATCATTGAATGTGAATGGATTAAACACCACAATCAAAAGATATAGATTGATAGAATGGATTTTTTAAAAAACACACATGAACCATCCTCAAGCTGTCTACAAGAGACTCACCTTAGATCCAGGGACACAAATTGGCTGAAATTGAAAATTGGCAAAAGATATTCCATACAAACTGTAACCAAAAAGAGTTGGAGTATCTACAATAATATTGGTCAAAACAGAGTTTAAGTGCAAAAAAAAAGTATAAGAGATGCAAAGGCCATTATAAATAACAAAAGGGGCAATCTACCGGGAAGAAATAAGACATAAATAATTATGCACCTAATCAGGGTGCCCAAAATTACATGAAGTAAACTCTGGAAAAACTGAAGGGAAACAGGTGAGTGGAAACAAACAAACCTGAGTTCTTTAACTCTAATATTTGATGCATACCTACTCTTCTGAGAAAATTCAAATGTATTGCTCTGACAGATGACAAATATCCTTAGAGGTGCAGAGCTGGCAACTTACATTACTTCCTAATAGTAAGTACACTAGTGGGAATAAACTACCTGTGTCTTTTTCTGACATTTCTCTTTGTATGATAAATGTGGTAAAGATTTTAAGTTACTTGGAGCTAATGAAGAATTAAATACTGGAAAATTTGGATAAGTAATACAAACAATAAAATCATAAAATGTTAAAAGAAATAATAAAAGTCAAAATGAAATAAATTGAAGGGAGAAATAGACATCTCTTCAATATAATTGGAGACTTCAACACACCACTCACATCATTAATAAAGCAACCAGAAAAATCAGCAAAGAAACAGAGCACATGAATATGATAAATAAGCTAGACATAAAAGATATATACAGAACATTGCATCCCAAATCAATGGCCTATATATTCTTCTCAAGTGCTCATGGACCTTTCTCCAGGATAGACCACATAGTACATCACAAGGCACGTCTTTATAAATATAAAAAGATTGAAATTATACACAACAATTTCTCAGATCATAATGGAATGAAGCTGGAACACATAATAGATGGGAAATGGGAAAAATCACAAGTGTGTGGGGGCTAAACAATGTAATCCTAAACAATCAGTGGGTCAAAGAAGAAAGTGTAAGAGAAATTTATAAATTTCTTGTGGTGAATGAAAATGAGAGCACAACCTATCATAACCTCTGTGGTACAGTAAAGGCAGTGCTAAGAGGAAAATTTATAGCCCTAAATGCCTATATTGAAAAAGAAGGAAGAGTTAAAATCAAAGACCTAACTCAACCCCTAGAGGAACTAGAAAAAGAACAGCAAAGTAATCCCAAAGCAAGCAGAAGGAAGGAAGCCATACTAAGAAAATGGAAGAAGTGAACCAAGCAAAGGACTACATCAAAGGACCATATGAGACACAGGATTTGAGACAACTAATCAATGAGATTCAAGCAATCTTCAAAAATCAATTAATGAATTGAAAGAAAATATGGCTAAAGAGATAAAGGACATCAAGAAGACACTGAGCAAGCACCAAGAAGAATTTGAAAACCTGAATAGAAAAATAAGAGAGCTCATGGGAATGAAAGACATCATTGGTGAGATAAAAAACATTGGAGGGAAGTGGATGTGGCTCAAATGATTTTGCTCCCACCTACCACATGGAATGGTCCCAAATTTGGTTCCCGGAGCCTTCTAAAGAAGATGAGCAAGACAACAAGCTGACATAATGGGCAGGTGTGGTGAGCTGACAAAACAAGTTGATGCAACAAAAGACATGAGGAAAACAATGAGAGACACAACAAAAGCAAAGACTGGAAATAGCTAAAGCAATTAGGCACCTCCCTCCCACATTGGAGGTCCTGAGTTCATTTCCTGGTGCCTCCTAAAAAGAAAACTAACACACAATAAACAAAGAGAGAAAATGCAAACAAGGGTGGTTGGGAAGAAACAAATAAAATAAATCTTTAAAAAAGCACATTGGAGGCATACAAAAACAGACACAAAATGATAGAAGAAAGAATAATTGATACAGAATGCAAAGCAGCTGAAATTGAAGAGAGAGAAGAAGAGAAAAAGAAAAAAAACAGAAATAATTGAGTAAAATGATAACATGAAGCTCAACAACATAAGTGTCACAGGATTTTTGGAAAGAGAAGGGAAAGAGAACAGACAGAGGATTGGAGGGAATAATGGCTGAAAATTTCCCAATGCTCATGAAAGAAATGAATTTCTATGTCCAAGAAGCACAGTATACCCCAATCAGAATAAATCTTAATAGACCTACTCCATGACACATACTACTCAGAATATTAAATTTTGAAGAGAAAGAGAAAATCCTGAGAGCAGCAGGGGGAAGCAAAGCATCACATACAAGAGATGCCCAGTAAGACTTAGTGTGGAATTCTCATCCAAAATCATGTAGGCAAGAAGATAAAATTAGGATAGTGAAAGAGAAAAATTGACAGTCAAGAATTCTTTATCCAGCAAAATTACCTTCAAATATGAAGATGAGTTTAAAATATTCACAAACAAACATGAAGTAAAATACTTTGCAGGAAATATTAAAGGGAGGTTTACAGCCCCCCCACCCCAAAAAAAAAGACAGGAGAGAGAGGGTTGGAGGAGAGTGTAGAAGGCAAGAATCGCAGAAAGGATAACCAAAAGGGTAAAAAGACAGACAAAAATAAGACATGGCACATGAAAACTAAATAATAAATTGGTGGAAGTAAATAATGCATTTACAATAATATCATTGAATGTGAACAGATTAAACTCCCCAAACAAAAGATATAGGCTGG
>JAQZBX010029284.1:0-27378 GCA_029593785.1 Cabassous unicinctus
TTTTTTTTTTTTTTTTTTTTTTTTTGCTTTGAACCATCAGGAGAGATTTTCCCAAGTGGAATGTTCTGATACATAATCAATGAAAAATTATTATTGTTTCATACCTGTTATGTGCTAGGAATTGTACTGAGACCTTTACAAACTTTTCTAAACCCACCAATTTGCAAATGATGAGGAAATGAGAGTCAGACTCATTAAGCAACTTGCCCCTAGTTATTCATTCAGTGGCTAGAACAACATTCATGCTTGGGTCTGTCTGATTCCAACACTAGATTCTGCTTTTCCCTGGTACTGGCAGACAAGTGGTAAAAGGAAAGAGTAGAGGCGGTAACCTCTGAATCAGGCTAGAAGAGAGATGCAGCAGTCAGTATTGTGTCATCCAAGTCATTTATCATCCTGCTTATCTCCTTATCTTTTTCTTTGTCGTACCCACACAGCAAGTTAGTGCTAAGTTGTCTGGTTCCCCATTGCCCTTACAAATTCATAGATGGACAGAAGCAATGGAAGGAGAAGATGACAGCATTATTATTTTCCCCAAGCTGATATAGCAATAAACTTGGCAATTTCACTGGACTTTATAACTGGAATTGAAATGAGTGAGAAATGAGAATCCCTAATGGAGGCTCAGGTCCCTACCCATGGCATTCTCCTCATATTCCAAAAATTTCAACATTCATTCACAAGATTGCAATACTCCCCTCTTTGGGCCATATGATGCTGTGACTCCATTGAAATGTGAAAGGAATGGAAATCCTATACATATACTACTTTTAAAATCATTTTAAACACATCTAGGACACAAATCCTGTTATAATTTCTCTGCCCATGGCCTGGTGACAGGGAAATACAAATGAACAGCAAAGAGAAATTAGTCAAGTCTTTTCACAATACCAAAGTCCATTTCTTATTGCTGTGGATGATTTGTCAGTTTTGTAAAATAAAGGGGTTGAAAAAGATTATTATTTTTACCTAGAATTAACATTGTTTGTATAATTCTGTTTCCAGTTCTATCTCCAATACATTGTGCCTCAAATTCTTCCCTCAATCACATGTAATCTGACTTTTGTCCACCCTTTAACAGTTGAAATTTACAAAATTCTTCAACTTGTCAAATTCAAAGGATTTCACTTAGTTTCATTTTTCTTGAGCACCTTGCAATATCTGGCACTTTGTGTCACACCTGAGACCATATGCAGAAATGTGTTTATATGAATGATTTTGATTTTCCAGGGAACGATTCCATAACTTTCATCAGAGTTCCAAAGGGGGCAAAGGCACAGACAAAACAGAAATCATTTAACTGATATATGAACAGTAAAATCTAAAAATACTAAAAATAAAGCAGATTCTGAATGCTACAGGGAAGTCAAGAAAACACAGACTAAGAAGTCTGTGTCTTGGTTTTGATGTTTAGAATGTCATTGAAGGCCACTTGTCAAAGTTCTTCTTTTAAAAAGCAACCAACCTATTCCAAAAATGAAAGAAAACTGATGACGTGGGAACATCAGGTGTCATCCACATGTCTCCGAAAATGGTTTCTTTCCTTTTAATCACCCTAGTTTTTATGATCTGTTGTAATAATTTGGCTCTTAAATTAGGAGCTTTCATGTGGCAGGGCATGTAATAATCGCCAGGTGAAATCCCTCATTTTACAAAGAGCTTAACTAGTTTATCCAGGTTGTTACAGAGAGTTGTGGCATATCTGGCTTAGAACTTGCATTTTCAGATCCTTACACCAAAACTCTTTCCAGCATACTGTATTGCTTCTTAATGATTATTCACACTTAGCTGTTTTTCTCCCAAACCCTAGACAGTCAGGATATAATTGTTTATCTCTTAACCTGATGTGTTTGAGAAGAGGATGGGCTTTGAATCACAGGGTCTAAGTCTGAGTCTGACCCCAAACCTCAGTTTCTTCATCTGTAAAGTAGAGGTAATATCACATGTACCTCATTGTAGTTTTGATGTAAGGATACATGTAAAGCACTTTACTTGCTACTCAGCCCATAGAAATAGGTCAATAAATATCGACATAATTATTATCATGGCCCTTGTATTGCTCTACTCAGTGCAATACAACATTACTCGAAAATGAGGCCTTTGAGTTTGCAAAGACCTGAGTTCAGACAAGACAGCACCACTCCACAGTCTAGCTGGAAATACAGGCAAGCTACATTCTCATGAAAAGATCAAGGTGCATTTTTTAGAACAGATGAGAAAATGAATTGAGGTTTACAATATTCACCATGCCTCACCATTGAAAATTCTCACCTATGTCAGCATTGACTGTGTCATTTTGCATTTAAAGATATTTTTCCTTTGATCTCAGGGGTCACAGGAACAGTTGATTTGTACATCAGATCTCCTCTCTCTCCTTAATCTCTGAGAGTAGCAGTTGTGTTGGCAAACACATCAGCTTCCCAGGTGCAAACAGCAAATATCCCTGTCCTTTGTGAATAAGCTTTTAATAAACAAAAGTAACAAGTGCTGAATGGTTCACAGTGACAGCATCAGAGGAAGCTAAGTCAAAGAAGGTGCAAGGAGCTGAGTCAAGGGGGCAGGTGAGATTGCTACTGAAGACTTGGAAGTGATAACACAGCATACTTCTCTATTCCTCCCCTCCTGGCTAAGATAGTTTTTCATCACCAAAATGATGCTGAAAATGCCACAGTTGTGACCAGGTGGTCATTTGATACAGCTATAAATCTTTGTGATAATTCAAATTCCCACAGCATAAACTGTGCATGTAGAGAAGAGCCTATTGAAGACCCAAGTAGTACCACACAGACCTCTCTGAAATGAGTATTTTATAAGCATTTAAAGAATCAAATGAAAAAGAAATCAGAAGTTTCCCTTATCTGATTTAATAGCAATAAGCACTCATCTTTACAAAGGCCCTATTCTAAACATCTAATATGACTAGCTAGTTTAATTTGGATTAATAGTTGTATAAAGTATTATTATTTGTCCATTTTACAGATGAGGAGATTGTATCAAGGAGAAGTTAACTAATTTACCAATGCCAAAAAAATAGTAGAGTGAGGCTTTGCTCCCTGGTACAAATCTTAGTCTCCAGAAAGCTCTGTGCTGCATTACAAAGGAAAGCCGGGACCTTTTGCAATCGATCTCTCCTCACTCACTGACTTCTAATGGTTCTTCTGAAAAGCATTCTGAATTTCACTGTCAATGTCAAAGTCCATCAGGAATATCTATCTTGATGCTACACTGAATTGTGGGAGGTATGAAAGAGACAACTAATCTATTGAAAATGAATCCCAGCTACTTCTTTGCCTCCTGAGCAACTTCCTGACAATATGTCTACATTTTCCAGGCTCTCAAAATTACTCCAAAAAAATTTAAAGGATTCAAAAGCTAAATAGGTGTAATAAGGTTGTTTGGGCTTTTTGATATTTAGCCCCCCCACCCCCCAAAAAAAGGCTCACCTACTCAATCAGGACCACATATAATAAAATGAAGTCAGAATCACTCCTAGCAGGGTTCATTACCTCTTGTCTCCTGACGTCCAGGAGGGGAGCTTGCTTCCCCAGTGCCAGCTGTTTCAGGAGCTTGGAGCCTGCTTCACCCCTAGGGACATTAGCTTTAACCTTTCAATCTCTTTGATTTAATCATGTGGCCATGTAATTAAATTCCAATAGTCAAATTTCAGGGGCAGAGAAGCAAGAGCTGGGCCAGCTCCATTGAGCCCAAGCAGGTGGCAGACACTGCACGTGGAACAAGATGCTCAGACTGCATGTAGCTGGGGTTTGTGTTGAGTCCCCAGTCAACACATGAACAAAAAGGTACAGTCAGTCTGCTTAAAGAATGAAAGCCTTTTCACCTGCTTCCGGGAGATAAGGTGTAATGTATTTTTAATGTACACTTTTATCTCTCCTTGGCTGTAAAGATGGTTTCCACGTGATAGCCAAACCATAAGGTAAGCAAAGTTAATAGGTCTGATTTGTAGACAGCATATGGACCCCTAGGTTCAAATTAATGCATTTTTTCTTCTTCTGTTGCCTAAAGCTTTTCAAATGTTGAGAAAGAGCTTTCAGGATTGAGTTTAAAGAAGCTTCTTCAATTTGTGTTCAACTGCTGTTAATAGCCAGGTGTTATTTCAACATCTGGTTGAGGTCTGTTTTATGATTTTACCAAGAAGACATCATTGGCTACTTTTCCGACTTAGTTAAATTAACAATGTGATGTCAAGAAAATAGTAATATTGATGTTTTCATATATTATAAATTAATCTGTACATTAGCACAAAATTTGATTAAAAGACTGTGATATGAAATAAGAGCATAAAATATTCATACCTTTGTACAAATGTTTCAGTCATTCCAAGCATACAAGCAAAAAGATGTACAATATTGCCTTATGCTGAAAATAAAAATACTGAAAAAAGAGAAAATAATCTAAATATCCATCATTGGACCACTGATTAAACAAATCTTGATATATCATTAAGATGGAATGTTTTGTTTGAAAAAAAGTTTTATAAATATGAATTGCTAAAGTAAGATTCTCTTTCAATGGATTATGCCAACTTCATTTTTTTTAAATAATACACATAAATATGAAAATAGTGACATTAGTTAGCATCTGATTAGTGGGACTATGCTAATTTTTATTTTGTATTTTATGCGGGAATTTTTCAGGATTTAGTAAGTGTACATTGCAAATACATAGAGAAAGTTATTTACAAATTAACATTATAGCATTTTCCTAATTGTCTCAAACCCCAGCTAATATTGGTAGAGAGATCACAAACTAAAAAGTCAGTCCCTTCATTGCTGTCATTCCACCAGAAACTCACCAGGACAATGTGTGACACAGACATAAATGCGAAGGCATATATGTATTTACCAGTTTTTATTCCAATGTCCCTTGCATTAAGTGAAATCATTCTGATTTTGATCAAATGACTTTGAAAACCAAGAAAATAAGTGATACTAGCCCAGTTAATACAAAATAACATTGACTTAAATTGAGATGAGAGATATTACTTTAGAACCATGTGCTATTAGTATCAAGAAAGGCAATGAAAGGTACAGTTTCTTTATACTTCTACTGAAAAGAAAAAGAGTCAGCATTATTTCCGTGTTTGCCTCATTCCTTTCTTAGAAAACCTGCTACTCAACTCAGTCCTTAGGTCTCTCTAATAGCAACACACAGAGAAGGGTTCATACATATTGACTTATCCTCAGAATACCCCTGCAATGCAGGCCAGCAATGGAGCATAGAGAGCACAGAGGTTAAGTGACTCAATCAAAGTAACTCTGTGGCTGAGCTCTTAAAAAAAGTCCACGTCTCCGTGTCTCAGGGCAGGCTCTCTTCAAGGTGGCTTTGGAGAGGGGAACATAGTATACTAGGATCTGAGTCTCTTTCATGTGCTTCCAGGAAAAGGCAGCTAGTTTGAGTAACACTGTGGAGAATACTAATAGGTCTCCTAGCAGAAGCATTTTTTGCTTTGCTAGAGGTTTTCTTAAATCTCCAAAGGATGCAATTAAATTGAGCTTCTAGAGATCTCTTGCCTGGAGGTTTGGTTTAAATGATTTAAGGGAACATCCTTAGTGAGGAAACATAGACTCTCTGGATATTCTTCACCCAGGTTTGACTAGCCAAATGGCACTCCACAGATGCCACCAGAAGATTTGTCATCTGATTTGGTAACTTTCCAAATTAGTTCTGTTCCATAGCAGAAGTTCTCTGGGTAGGGTTGCAACTTTGCTTAAAACATTCCAATAGTATTCTCTGACTTGGGAAATGTCTTCAGCTTATCTATGCAAGTCCTCAAACAGATCACAGATTGAAAATTTTAAAAACAGAAAATGTGTTCTGAGTTCAGATGTATCACTGAACAAGTCTGGGACTAATTTGCTGTGTCTTCTTACCGGTAATGGCCATTACCCCAGCCATTGCATACCAGCTGACTTTCTCCTAATTGTTCTCATGTGGTTAAAGGCAGCTTCCATTCACAGCATGGAATATGACATTCTCCAAACAGACCAAATCAAAGAGATAAAAATTCCCCAGCTTCAGAATAAAATGGTCTTTAGGGTGCTATTACCTTGACTAATGGCCAAAACGTAGTCGACTCAGAAGGAAAGCTAAAAACTGTAACATAGGACTGTAAAAGATATAAAACCTTATGTAAAACATGAATATGGGGGATGTTGCACATATAAGACTGTTTTTTAAAATATATAAATACAAATATACTGGAGAGAAGGAAAAAGAATAGCAGCTATGTACAGCAGGCGAGGCATAGAGTGATTGAGAGGTGATGAGTTTTGTTTGTTTATTTGTTTATTATTATTATTGGAACAATGAAAGTGCTCTGGGAATGATTGGGGTGATGAATGCACAAATATGTGATTACACTGAATACCATTGCTCGTACTCTTTGGATGGATTTACGCCTTATTAATATGTAACAATAAAATTGATTTGTTAAAAAAAAAAACAGTTGGGAAGATTTGCAAAGAACATGAACAAGAAGCCAAATATTCAAATTCTGCAACTGGTTCACTGATAGACGAAGAAGATATTTAAGTTGTAGCTTAATGAAAGTCATGGTCTCCTCTTCATTTTAAACAAAAATTAGAGAGTTATTAGGAGACTTTTTCTCTAAAAATAAAGATTTTTTTTTTTATTCAAATGAACAACATTACAAGAAAAAAATTCTCAAAAAGCATTTTCTGCAGCAACAAATAGTAAAACCCACTTCAAGGGAGAAAATGCAAACTGCTTCTAAAAGAAAACTTGGTGTCTTGGATAGTCCTCAATGGAAAGGAAGCAAGTTAAAAAAATAGAAGTCTTTTCCCAAACAATTTGAAAAAATGTGCTCTCCAGTACAGATGTTACAGCAAATCAGAGCATCATACAGGGCTCTGCTTGAAGATTCTCTAATAATTTATTAACTCAAATCATTAAAACATCATCTGAACTAAGAACATATCATTAAAAACAGAATTCTAATTGACTTTAAATAATATATTTATAAAAGAATCTTCAGCAACAACAAGCGTATTTTTAATAATAAACTTGTTGTGCCTCATGTTTACAGAATATTTGTTTTTCTTTGCTCACTGACTTCCTTGCTAAGAGCTGCATTAATGTGAATTATTTGGTCTAGATTATGTTCATAGTATTGCTTTAATTCTCATATATAATATAGAAGTGCTTTTTGTGAGCTCTCAGCCCTAGTGGGAAACATATGGAAGTAGGCAGGTGATGATTGCCAATAATGTGTTTGAAATTCCTTTAATTGTTCAGGAGGAAAGTGAAAGTATTAAGCTTTAAGTCAATACGCATGCTGAGATTGTCAGAAAACTACTGGAAGGAATAGAAATAGAATATGTATCTTCTAAATCAGTTGAGGAAGAAAACATTTCATAAGAGACACAGTTAAACATAAGGATATAGAAAAGCTAAAAATAAAAGGAAGAAAATAACGAGAAGATATCAGCCAAAAGAAAGCTGGTGTAATAACCAGCTTTACACAACACTCAAAATAGACTTTAAGGCAAGAAAGCAAAATATTTCCTTGAGGAATCAATTGGGTCACCATATAATTATAAAAGGAATACCTCACAGAAAATGTAAAGTGTTCTAAAGTCTGCACATATAATAACATAGATGGACTCAAATGATAAGTAACAAAAATTGATAGAAATTTACATATGCACAAGCAATTAACACATTAACTTAATAATTGATAAAACAAGGATCATGCCCAAAGAAGTGATAAGAGATCAACTGAAGCACAGTTAGTTTGCTCTAAACGAGTTCCATAGAATTCTCTAAACAACAATTAGGAAAAAACAGTCTTTTCAAGCAATTGACCAAATTACTAGGCCATAAAACAAATCACAACAAATACCAAAGAATTGCTAGCCTTCAGGTCATGTACTCTGAATTAAAGGAAAATAAATTAAGAATAAGTAAAGATATCTGTTAAAAATTTGAAATTTAGAGGCAAACTCCTAAATAACCTATTGATCAGAGACGATATATCAATCAAATCACAAAAGTTTTAGAGCTGAATATCTATTTAAAATTACATATTAAAACTTTGGGAGGCAGCTAAATTATTACTTAGAGGGTAATGTATACCCTTAAAGGATTTTATTAGAAAGAAACAAAATTTTAAAAAATAATGCAGAGAATGTAGCAAACTAACATTTAATATCCAGCAAACATAAAAAGTTGAAGTAATAAGGAAAAAAATGAACAAAATTTATGAACAGATAAATGAATACACAAAAACAACAGGAAACAGGGAAATACAAATTAAAATAAAATATTCTATAAACATGAGGCACAACAAAGGATTATTAAAAATATGTTTGATATTGCTGAAGACTGTTTTGCAATGGGAAATAAAGATATAATAATGGTGGTAATGAAAATTGGTATAAACATTTTGGAGAGCACTTAGGCAATAGCTAGTAAAGCTGAAACTGAAATTTGAATGTCCAATCTAGAGATACAAATTCTAGCTATACATGCTAAGGGAACTCTCATATGACAGAAGGAGACATTACAAAAATGCTCCTTGAAGTATAGTTTATGATAATGTAAAGTGTAAAACAACAGAAGTGCTCATCAAATGAAAAGTAAAATTAAAATATATATTCATACAATGATATATTTATACAATAAAATACTTTTAATACATTGAAATTGACATGGGTATATTTCTAAAACATATTATTAAACACATAAAAGCAAGTTGAGGAATGATTTGTTGAGTTTGAAGCTCTTTATATAGAAATCTAAGAACATGCAAAACAATACTATGTACCGCTTATGGACACATATGCACGAGGTAAATATTTTAAATGGATTCATGGGAATAATAAACAATGAAATTCTGTATGGTAGTTGAGGAATGAAAGAGGATTTTGGAGTGAGAAGACTACAGGGCTTCAACTATTTGTGATATTTTTAAATAAATAAAAGATCTGAAGCAAATTTAGAATAATAATAAGAACAGACAAATCTGGTTGATGTTACATGAGTGTTCCTCTTACTATTCTACTTTCTTTACTTCTTTGTATGCTTAAAATGTTTCCTAATAAAAATGAAATAAAGAAAAAAAAATGAAATAATAAAGCAATAAACTATATAATCAGCTAAGACAGAAATGCTACATTCTTCTTCAAAACATAAAAAAATAATCCAAATGCATTTAAAGTTTACATCAAAAAAAGAAAAGTGATGTATTGCCTTTGCCCAAAACATGCTTTCTTCTTTGAAATTATTGACACATCTTAAGCAAAAATAAATAAAGAACTCGTAGTAGACACACAAAAAATTTAATGATAAAAATTTTATTAAATTTCATAAAGAGGGAGGTGTGAACAATATTGTAAATTTCCATATGAAATAATTTTTCTTAAAATCCTTTGCCCAAAACTAGTATGATAAAAACAAACTTCTGGTTTTGATTTTGAACTTTTCATTTGTTAGGGTAAATCTGACATCATCCTTGCACATTACTCAGAAACTTAATTCAATATATTTCTGTGCCACTGATAAATGTGGATAAGAAGTTCATCTGACAAAACATCTTTGCACATATTTGAATTAAGTTCTGCCTCTACACACACATGTATTTCTTGATTCCTGATTATCCTCTTGTTTTTCAAATTATTAAAGCACATAGAACAAAAGACCGATGGTTAATAGGATGATAGCATCTGCAACAGATTTTTTTTTTATCTGCTTCAGGCTACTTCTCTCAATGAGCTATTAAATCAGCAAAATTTGGGTCAAACAATTTCTGCTCAAGTAAATTGTTACCCAAAATAAATACATTGGGGCTCTCAAGAGGAAACTGTAGAACAGAAAGTTAATAATTTGTAAATTTACAGAATCTCAAGTTATTTCCAAATGCATACTTTTACATTTATGATTCTGCTGCCAAATTTCAGGGAAATCTTAAGCCTCACTGAGGTAATGGTCATTTTGACAGGGAATGTTTCAGAACTCCCCCAGAGATGTGGAATTTCTGTCCACATCAGTTACTGAGCACTGCCTGTAGGCAAAATATTATACCTAGGTGCTGTGAGATAAAGGGAAGTGGTAAATTATTAAAGAAAGAGGGAAAGAAAAAAAAAAAAGACAATTCTGAGCCTGCTAACTCACGGTTTAAAATCTACTCACTCAAATATTTTTAATTTGGGTCCTGTACGTGCCACAAATTGTGCTAAGTTCTATACAAAACAAATGTGGCTCCTGCTTTCATCGTTCTTATAATTTAATGGGAGACGGGCATTAAACACATAATTGTACAGATGAATGACTGCTTGGAGTTGGTTATCCTCTGTATCATTCTGAGTGCAGATAAAAGGACAGACAGAATTCCTTATCATATCTAGTCAGAAGACAGGGTCCTGTTTTTGTTCAAGAAGTAAAATCCATCCTGGTAAAAGAGAAAAATAGGTATTTTGCATAATTACATGAAGAAATGGAGGACAAGGAGAAAGGGGACTGCCAATAGAAATATTAAGTTCAAGAACACATCTGTTACAGGTTGAATTGTGTTCCCCCCAAAATATGTGGACGTCCTAATCTCCAGGACCTCAGTATGAGACTTTATTTGGAAGTAGGGTCATTGTAGATGGAGTTAGGTTGAAATGAAGTCATACTGGAGTAGGTTGTGCACTTTATCCTTATAATGTGACTGGTCTCCTTATAAGAAGGGGAAAGAGCCACAGACAGAGACTCAGGAAAGGCAGTGGCATGACAAAGGAAGAGATGGAGTTATGCTGCCACAAAACAGGACACCAAGAATTTCCAGTCATCACCAGAAGCCCAAGAGACACACACAGAATAAATTCTTCCCTACAGATTTTATAGAGGACATGGCCATGTGGGCACCTTAATCTCAGACTTTGGTCCTCCAGAATTGTGAGACAATAAATTTCTGTTGTTTTATGCCAACCAGTTGTGGTACTTTGCTACGGCAGCCCTAGGGAACTAAGACGACATCCGAGTCATTGCTTTCTGGGAATTAGGAAAACACAGTACACTGCACTGCTATTATCCCCACCATGATGTCCACCTCTTCTGAACACTCATGTTTCAGGGAATTTGCTGCAAATTCAAACAGCAACAGGATGTCTGGGAAATGCATGTTTAGGCTTACATCTTCTTTAGTACCGGATAGCACTCACAAGAATGTAGGAATGGATGCCTAGTGTGAATTCACTGTATCCAGCATAGTATACTCTGGCTACTCATGATCCGTAAATTAAACTTCAAGGAAAAAAAAAATATCTGTAGGCATCTGCCTAATATATCAAAATTATCCCTTATACAAATAGTAATAGGCTTACATTTTCCCCAAATTTTGTTAGTCATCATCTTTCCATTCCATTCATAATCCCAAAGTGATATTCTGTAATTTGAGGACTAAATTATAAATTTATCATATTTATATAAAATCATAGGGAAAAAAGTCAGTTTATATATGTATGTCATGATATATATATATTTATATATATATGTCAAAGCAAGAAAGAAAACAGGAGTGATTAAGAATTTCTTAATCTGCAAAAGATTACAAGGTCACAGTTTTTGTTTATGACATCTTCTTTTATCCTCTTCCCATTCCATGTCACTTTGGCTTCAACCAGCATTATGACTATGACTGAGCAGGACCCTTTGCTCGGGAGAGTGACACAAATCCTCATTACTGAGGGCCTTTGCTCTTGTGGTTTATTGTCTTCCATCTAAATTTTGACAACTTCCATTTCTCAGGGCCCCTTGCTAAAACCTCAGCTCTTGTATTCATAACTATACCATCAGAGGAAAAGACCAATGCAGCAGAGAGACAGGATCCATAAATATGTGTAAGTCAAGATTCAAGTAGTTTGCACTATATTCTAAGAATGTTCACCTACCTCATTTCTCTCCTCTCCTTACTTCTCATGGTTTGTTTCACATTAATTCAATAAGTTATCCAATTTCACCATCTTAGTTTGGTCAGTGGACCTCTCTGTTCAATGACTTCTGGGATAGCTTAAAGTCATTTCCCACATGACATTTAACTATGGACAAACAGCACCATGTATTAGTCACTAATCCTGATCATTTATCATATTCAGAAGGACAGCATCTCCAATCTCCAAGAGCCTCTTCTCCCAGGTGGTACCATAACTGAGTTTTTGATACTCTATTATACTGTTTTGAAAGGCCAGTTGCTTCAGGCAGTTTGGGACACATGGTAACATAAATTAATCTTATGGGCTTGAGATCATTTTCTCAATTCTTGTGCTAAAAACAACTCCACTGATCAGAAGCAATGTTATATGTATAACCAGGATGATGTCTCATTTAGTTCACAGATGCAGAAATATGGTCACAAGGAAGTCAAATCCATATATGAAATCATTGCCTAGTCCAATTGTGATGAATATTTGCCTTCTACATAATGGAAGGAATCCAGTGTCATCACCTGCCATCAGAGAGATGAATGGCCCACCTGTAATAGTGCAATATGAGTCACAGCATTTGTCTCTGTGTTTGGCAGTTTGGGTATTCAGCATTGGCTGTACCAAATAAGCCATCTTGTTGAAAATATTTTTAGCATACATCCTTACTTTAACAAACACTTTATCCATGAACCCAGTGAGAAAGTACAGAGGGATGGCTGGGGAAAGAGACTGACTGCCATCCACATAATAAGCCATCTTATTGACCTGTTATTGAGAGCTTCCTATGCTGAGGATGTCCTCTGAAGAGAAATCACATAGGTCAAGAATAACTTTGTATGTTCTGCCAGTCCTGAAAGGTCCTTCCACATACATCTTCCCTATATCTCCCTCCTTATTATCAACCCTCCAAACTGAATCCATAGCTATGACAATCTTTGTTTCCAAGGAAAGTGGGCAATTACGTGTACAACTAGAAGATCTGCCCATTTTGAAGATTTATCTTCCCTAAAGTTTTTCCAGGATTTAAGTATAGGTTGAAGAAAAGATAACAATGAAGAAAGAGGAAGTCCATTTGGAGGAATCACCTACTCGGACAACATATTTGCACATTTGGACAATTGTGTATATATATATATATATATATATCATTTCCACTTGACATCATAGGCATCCTTCTGTCAAAGAGCAATTATATATGGTCAGCTGATCAAAACACTACCTCATTCATGAAGATCATGGTTGCACTTGGCACTCAAGCATTTAGCCTCTCCAAACATGTATTATCAAGGGAGGATATGTTTCTCAAAAGAAAGAAGACATGATTTTGTTTCAAACTCCAGAGGTCTACATGGTTAATCTCATATCAGGACTTGCCAGAGTTTCCAAACGTCACGACCATCTGCCTCAAACACTTTCAGCACCATTGAATTTCCTGAATCATTAGGCCCAAGTGGCATAGCAGCTTGTACTACAGCCTGAACATACTGGAGAATCTCCTTGTTACAGAACAAACTCAAAAGTCAGAGCCTTAGAGGTTATTGGGTAAAAGTATTGAAGCAGCACATCCAAACGTAAAACATATTACTTTTAAATTTCAAGAAGCTCACCATGAATGGAATATCCATAAATGCTGAGCTGCCACTGAACTCCAAGAAATTTGAAAAAGGTGGCAGATCCCTAAATTTTTTGTGGGGATTTTCTCCTAAGTTTCGGCACGCATATGAAATACCAAGTAGACATGTATATCTTTTACTTACAGCTCAGGAAGTTATGTCACATGATGCCATTGAATAATATGCCTGCCTGTTTGACATCCTCTGTAAGAGCGAGACATTCAAGGGCCCTGGGATTACTTTGTGATATCGCCATGATAAATGTTAATGAAAGTGAAAGAAGTCCATTTTGATGTTCTCTACTTATTGATATAAAAAAATAGGAATATCCAGATTGATAGTTACATACCAGGTGCCGCAGCTGAGTTGACTTTGTTCCAGTAGAGACCACATCTGCAGCAGTAGCAACTGGAGTCTCCACTTGATTAAGCTTATATTAATCTACTCCCATTCTCCGAATCATAGCTAACTACTTCATAGGCCAAAGAAGCAAGCTAAATGGGGATGTGAGAGAAATTACCACACTTGCACCTGGAGTCGGGGAATTGAATGAGGAGCTGTGACACCCCATTGTGGTGATTAAAGTCAGGTTTCTACTTGCTAACTTTAAGCTTGTTGTTTTCATTTGTATAAATTCAGGTACAAGTTTAGTTGGCTGAACATTTATTGTATTCAAAAGGTCATGATGAGCAATTATCCACTCTTGGGAAATGTGTGTAACTATTTTCCTACCACCATACCCTTACTGCCTATTATAAAAACATGTCCACTCTGTACCTGGTAGTTAATGTTGTCATTTGACCTCCTTCATTTGAAGATTCCATTGTCCTCACTTAAACAAGGAGCCTGTTGCAAGAGCAGTGTCTAAACCTTCATCTGTTGCCAAGAGAGGAGCTCTAATCAATGTATTGTTTAATGTCTTGGTGAAAGAAATACTTTTCACACTCTCTTGGGAGACATAATTAGAGGTTAGGGTGAATCACATGATAAATCACTCCAATGTTTCTCTCTCGCTACATCTGCTATTCCTTCTCCTACATTATATCAAGGAATTTCTTGCATCTCAACTTCATTTATCATGATCCACCATTGAATCCAGGTTTCATTCAACCAGTCCAATAATCTGAAGAGTGATAACCATTTTGATCTGCTTTGGCAACCACACTGAATGCAAACATTAGTATGTGTACCCATATTGGTTAATTTGGCTCAATCTATTTATAATTTTTTTTATCTGGTGTCTTTCCTAGAATCTATTGCCATATGCATTCTCCAGGCTTCTTCTGATCAAAAATGGCAAAATATTGCCCTAATTTTTATGTTTAGCCTTTTCTTGATTCACACTTTGTACTTGATCCCTACTGACATGCTGGGAGCCAATTCTCAATCTAGGCCTGGAAGCACTGAGGTGGTAAACATAGACTGTGAGGAGAAATGTCATGCCTTGTGTGTTAGCCACTTCAGGTGAGTGAGTACTCCAAGAAAGACAGGACCAATTTTTTCAAAATGGAGGAGGTGTTGCTACTGTCAAGGGAGACTCAGCGGATTGGGGGTCCAGTATACCCAGATTCATCTAAATTCACCCAATATTCCATTCTTTCTCAATAAATGCATTAAACTTCTCAGAGGATAGCTGGTTAGGCTATGATTCAACTCACATTACAATTCAGCAACAAATAATATTAAATGTTTGCCAACAGTGCACTGAAGCTACAATATATAAAACATTGTGGAGGGTAGTCACGGATACTCTCTGGACCTCTGACTTGCCTTAAGCCAAGTATTTAAAACCCTGAGCTTGTGTTTTCTTTCTCTAAACTCTCCAGTCTAGTCAGAAACAGCCAATCTACCCCACAGTTGCCACATTCATTATTCCCATTATAAGATTCTATTGAAGCAAACACTCTGTCCACCAAAACTTTATCTTTAATAGGCACTTCATTCCGGGTGACTTCTGGTAATAATTTCAGCAACTGCTTTTTTTTTTTTTTTTCACTGCAAGCCATGAATTATCAATATTCCAAAGTGCACTAATAAGATCATCACCTCTTTCAAATTCAACTATGTAAGATAATCAATACTATATTAATATCCTTGGGTAAAGAAACTTGCAATTGGTTTTGGTACAAAATACTTCTTCTGCCAGGATAAAATGTAAGAAATTGAAATGTTCTCAGTTATTTGAAGCAGAAAGGGATTGAATCCAGATATTAGGTGTGCACAAAATCAGTGAAAGGAATGGAGGAGGAGAATTTTACTCTTGAACTCTTGAGCTCAAGGATATACTGCTGTAACCTTAATCTAGAGATCAGGCCTTTTCTGCAATCATATCTTGCCACTATCGAAGCTAGTGCCTAGCTACAGGGACACTGATGATGGCAACCCAAACTTACTGCTTCTGGTGCCCAAGTCCAAACATCAATAGGAAGATTGCCTCCACTTCACTTCTGCCTTGAACATTTTGCACATGTGTATGCGATTGGCAGCACCTAATTCACATATAGAACCCCATAAGCAAAGGAGGCTGGAAAACGTGGTTGCCTCATTTCCAGCTTCCTGATATAAAAGGAAGGTACATAGAAGGAGTTTGGGGAAAATACTGAATACCAATCAGCCATATCCAGGGTTTTGCCTAAAGGTAAATTCTCAGAGCTTGCCACAGCGTTAAACATTTTGTTCCCTTCATTTATCCTTGCATTCTGTTATGTTTTTAAAAGCCCTCTCTATTGTTAGTTTTTAACTTTAGTTGGTTTTAGCAGACTGAATATATTGGAAGAGGTATTAGAATAATTACCATCCACATTATGGAGAACTGCCCTAGATGTGGTACATGCTTTATATGCATTTAAACTTAACCAAAATGAGACAGAAACTATGACTATAGGTTAAACAACTTGCCCAAGGTCACATGACTAGTAGAAAGCCAGGTCAGGATTGTCACACAGGCATCTCAGCTGTGCTGAAGAAAAGCCTAAGGCAGGTTAGGCACTTCAGAAATGTTTGCTTATACCAATTCTCTCAAGCCATCTGTTAGAGCGAATAGGAGGTGGTTTATAATGATGTGCCTGCCAGGCCATTGAGCAGTTTGCCATGCTCTAGTCAAGGGGATTAAACTTTTCTGCAGAGTTGCTAGATTCTAATAAAAATATTGAGCCAGACCAGAGGGAATCCAGCAAATGTATATAGGCATAGTAATATTCACAAGGCACATCTGTTTAAAAAGTAGGAAATATATGGTGGCACATAGTTCCATAATGGCAGAGATCTCATTGAGAGAACTTAGTTTTTATTATTATTATTAATGAATTCTACCTCTCCTAATTTGCTTCAGAAGGAAAATGATTCTAAATGTAGTCAGGAGGTTGGCTGGGTCATTATTCCACTGAGTGCCTTGCTCTCCTTATAAAATATACAGTTTTGGGAAAAAGATGTTCAAGTTGGTCATTTCTAGATTTCTTTGCTTTTATCTGCAGAATGGAATGGCTCACCCAAGCTCATAGCAGAGTTAACATTAATTGCTAGTTAATAGTAATAAATATAAGAAAAACTGCTAGTGAAGCAGGATGGTACAGTGAGGGGGAGCTGCTGATCTGGAATTCAAACCCCTGTGTTTCAAAACTTAACTCCCTCACTTACTGTCATATCTTTACCTTTCTGGGGGCTTCAGTTTTCCCACCTGTAAAATGGGCAATGCACTTCACGATAACAAAAGAGTCTATAAATACGCATTTCTATTATCAGACATTCTAATCCTAGCCAAAACCACAGGAGAAATTTCAGCAGCTATCCAACGGGCCTTACAACAAAATTTCATTGCTATCATTGTTTGTACTCATCAAACCGTAAGTGGAAACAGAAGTTTCAGACTTACTCATAGGGTCCCTTATTTGCTCTGCATTTTAGAAAATAAATGTGGCACCTTCAATGCCTGGTCGTCTTCAATGCTCGTCCTCTTTATGTCCATGTGGGTGATGCTTTCAAGAAAAGCTGCTTAGTATAAAACCATAAACCACTTCAGAAAAATAATCCAATTCCCTTTACACCCGTCACTCTTTTGTGGACTGAGCAAGAAGGCATACTTAGAAACAACTTGTCATTTGGTTAACTGAATTTGTTAAGGATTGTTACAACCTGAAGAAGGAAGCAGGGCAAAAGAGAATGAGTCACTCATTTTCCCAGCTTCCAGCCAATGATAGAGAAAATCTGAGGGGTCCTACAAGTATGATTCAAATAATTGGATCACGAAAGAAAATTGTTACAGCACAGAGACTGCCTGCTCTGGAAATCCTTTTGGTTTTACTTTAGCTTTTACGTATCCACAGGACACACTTGATCTAACACATCAATCAGTCTGAGTTGCCATTTTTCTCACTTATTTTTATTTTCATATAAAGTTGGTAAACTTGGTTTCACCTGATTTCATTCAAAGAATTGAATGGTAGCTAATTTTTGTTTGATTTTTTGCATTTTGTGGGTTTTTTAAATTTTTACTTTTAAGGTATATTAAATATAACCCTGACAATCATCAAAGAAGTGGAGAAGTGAAATATTTATAAAATAATATAAATTGGCCACCATCATGCAGCAAAATATGTTCATGTACATTCATGTATGCTATTCAAATTCCAAGAATTAAAAGAGTCAAAGGTTAAATAAGTGGGGTACCCTGTGGGCTGTCTTTTACCTACCTATACGTATAGTCATATCTCTGGCAAATTTAGGACAGCCTTGAGCAGAATTATGAAATAGTCTTGGCAGGTTGGGTTCCCAGGGAAGTAGACTCAGACAGATATTAGCATTCAAGAGGTTTATTAAGGAGGGTCTTGCACTCCACATCCGTGAAAGGAACGCAGAACAGGGCAAAGAGAGAAGCAAAGCCATGGTAAAATACCACGGGAAACCTAAACTGACCCTCTGCAGGTTCTGAAGATGGAACGACCCTTCAGAGATGTTCCCAGCTGGCGTGAAAGATGTAGACATTCACACTCCATATCCATCAGTATTGGGGGGAGTGTGGCCTAAGGAAGAGGAAGGAATCTTAGCAAAGGGCCCTCTCTTTAGGTTCAACAATATCTAAGGGGGCTGGAAGCAGATAGCTTTCTGCCAAGAGAACTTCCAGGTATGCCCATATGCAGGAACTGTCTCCAGCTTTGGAGTGCTATACCTAGTGTTTACCTATCTTAGTGGCCCATGCCCCAACTATTCCTTTTCTCCTTTCTTTATCCAAACTCAAATGTCTTTTCTTCCATCCTCTACTGGAAGTTGTTCTTTTTGGATAAATAGAATATTCCCAGCTCCCATCATAATGAGTAAACATGTCACTTGTTAAAAATCTAAGCAGAATGCATACATTTGGTAAAGATGCCTGAGATCAAAGGAGAGACAATAATGGTGGAAATTTCAAACATAGTGGAGGATGACAGAGCAAAGAGAAAGGACAATAGGGAATTTAATTTCCTTTTAAACGACACCATTAGACAGGTACGTACCCCTGACACTACTGTTGGGAGATTGCATCGTTAAAAAATTGCCAAAGTGTGTGCCCCACCAGCAATTCCAGAGACATCCACAGAAGTTCAAAAGGAAACTAATATGTTTTAAATCCTACTTTAAGTCAAGCAATCGATGAGCATACCCAAAGCATGGCAGTAATGTTGGCAAGCCCACGCTCAAAGCTTTGTCACTCCTGGTCACAAGAGATGGCATCCCTCATCTTCTAAGGATCACATGGAAGAGAAGACTGTGAGAGGTTTGCTCTCATTTACTGGAGCACTGGAAAGCATTGTTTAGTTCTATCAAGAGTGATGGAAAAGGAAAGGAAAGAGGCATAAATGACAGGAAAGAATGGGATTGAGTTAAGATAACTGACTGCTATGTACTAGGCACTGTGCTAGTAACTTAAATGAGTTCTCACAACAACACTATCATAGGTGTTTTTATTATACCATTTTTAAGATATGAAACCAAATATTAAAGGGTGAAGATATTTGATCAGGGAACACAGTTGGTCAATGAAAGAACCAAAACTTGAACTCCAAAGTCAATGCTGTTTGCACTATGGTGTATGCCATGGAGATTCTTGAATAACTTAATAATGCCAATTGAATAGTCTACTACTTGAAAGGTTACTATTTAAATTTTGATAACTTCTTTGCTTTGGTGTGAATTTTTTCTTATTTCCTAAATTGACCTGATTATTTTAACTCATATACCCATGTCATAAATGACGTGAATGTTTAAAATGTGTTCATTAACATGTCTACCTAATGTTTCCTATTTTCCCTAAAAATGTGTGGCACTATGTCATACACTCTTTGATCACTGATCTGTAAAACCTAAGTTCTTTTCTGCTTTTAAATTTGATTTTTGTTGTTTGGTTTGATTTTGTCTGTTAAAATGTTGGTAATTTTGGATTTGTTTACTTTTTTCTTTCTCTTTCCTTCCTTCTGCTTGTTTGCTGTTACTTCTTAGGTTACATTGTCTTTTTAAAACAGACTTGCTTGATAGTTATTATTTCATTATTGATAGCTATCTTTATTAAAATGATTTCAAAATCTGTTTTCTTGAGAATTTGTCTTCCTCATTATGGAAAATTAGTAGAGATTAATGTTACTTTTTCACAGTAACTCCACTTTTGATTTATCTATAAACAGTATTTGTGATATTCATGAGTGGCTAGGTATAATTTTAATAAGTTTAAATAAAAATGCCATTAAATAATTTAATATTTACACTGATAAATTCCTTTTAAAATGTTACTTTGATCCTCTCTAGAGATAACAGTATCTAACTTTAAGAAAATAATTATTTTACTAATTTGTTTATATTTTATTAAATTCCCTTTACAGAATTAATGAACTTTTAAAAATTTCATAACAAAACTAATGATTGAGAAATAGAAATAACACCTTGTAAAAGAGGTGGACAGATAATGATAATTGAACTTCTATTCCAAATATCAACTTCTAACTGCACAATTAAAAGCCCTTCATTGGAAATATCAATCATTAGATTATTATAAATTATTAGAAAGTTTGCATTATATAAACATCTTCAATAGAACAACATTTCATTATTATATTCAGGTATGTGATGTAAGCAAATAAAGCTAATTTATTGGCTGGCCATCATCATAAAGATGAAACATTTTGAAATTAATGACCCATTTTTATATGTTAAGTAGTGATTTTATAAATGTATGGAGGTTTCTAGAAAGATGTATTCTCTAATTGTTCTAAAAACTCATCCACAAATTTTGTAGACTACAATTGTTAATTTTTTCTGAGTTCAGAAATCAGAAGTGGCAGAGACAGTGTTAAAATCTGTTCCATTCCATTCAAAATAAACCCCATTTATCATTTAGTATTTTACTGAGTATACTTCTCATGTTTCTTCTCTGTTGATTATTTAAAGTTTAATACCTATTACATAAAAGGCCTGCAAAGACAGAAAATGCATTCAATATTTTAAGAAACATTCTTGCTGTATAAAACTTTTATTGTTGGGAAATCTATCTTTGATCATTTTTATTGAAATAAAGGGTTTTATAAATGTCTATTAGACATAGTAAAATAACTTGAGTTTCCCTGTTTTAAGGAAAAGATAACTGAATTAATAAGTACCCAGTTTGATTTCCACTTGCTTCTCTTTCTATCCATTTGGAATTTTTTCAACTATAAATGGGTTTGACGAATACCAGTCACTGCATTGAACTCTTGATGTAAATTATCATAAGTCCTTACAAGTATTAGTACCCCATTTTACATAGATGGAAACTGAGGCTCAGGAACATTAATATCACACAGGTACAGAGTGTGGTTCTTTGCAACTCTACAACTCTTGATTTTAACCATTATGCATGCTGCTTCCCAAATACACCAAATTTTCTGTTCCTATAACTAATGAGAACATGTCAGACTTTAAAATAAAGTCAGTGAAACTGAGTGTTTGAAATGCTTTCTGTATCTATCTCCATGCACATCACTGAATTTTATAAGCGCTTAGGCCATAAATCAGCCCAATTAAATAAAGCTAAACTTCATGGAAAATTAACAAGGATGAAACAAACTTTAAAGTAAAAACAAAAACAACTTAATACTGTCAACCAGGAAACGCCTATGATTTCTATTAAAAGAGCAACCCAGGGAGATGAATGGTCTCACCCAAGATCCAAGGGAGAGTGCACTATGAAGCCCAGGGTTTTGACATCCCCTCCGTATATTTTGAGAAAGGAGCTGTGATTTATTGAACACCTGGTATGTGTCAGGCCCTGTGCTAGCAGCACGGCATTAAACATCTCATTTAATCTTCATAATCACCCCATGAGGAGAGTATTGGTATATGTACCCTGGGTACAAATGAGGAAGCTGAAGCTTAAACACGTCCAAGGCCCAAGTCTAGTGAAGGTTGGAATAGGGATATGCAGCTGCTCTACACTGCTTTGAATGCAGAATTAAAGGAAATCGTTATGCTTGAATAATTTAGCTTCCCATCTAGTACGCTGCAGTCCCAAAGACATTGCTATTCTCTACATCGTGTATGATGGCGTTCTTAGTTTCTCCACACTTCAGATACACTGGTGGAGCATACTGCATTTCAGCTCATGAGGGCTGGTTTGGAAAATACTTAACAATGAAAATAGTAGGAGGCCAACCTATCAAAACAGACACTGGCCCAAACAGAATAAAAGTTGTCTCGAGACCTCAGGAACACCGATATCGATTTATACCTCCTGAATAACTGCCCTAAAATCAATTTAACTATGCAGTCAAGGATTTGAAGAGAAGGTATTTGTTTCAGCATCCAAATATCTAATCTATTTCCTTTATTGAGCAAAGAAGGAAAATATTGGTAATATAGACCCAGTGAGCTGTTGTGAGATTATTTTAACTACTATAAACAGAAGTGTACAGAAATTTAAAAAAAAAACACAAAAACACGACTCAGCTGAAGAGGATACATGCCTCTTAATTACAATCAGATTACGAAGTTTAGTATTGATTGCAAAGAGTAGCTGTGTAACAGCTGGCAGACTATCACATCTGCATGACAGAACCTCTAAAACAATCTCCCATTTGGTTGCTATCGACCCCACCATCTGTCAACCAAGAGGGAATGTAGATGCCATGGTTGTTGACACACTAGAATGAAATAAAATTGTCATTTAAAATGGTGTATTTTTGAAATAGAAATTTATTACCTTGATTTTTAAAATGCTTTCACTTCCCAATGTCTTCTGAACACTCGTTCTCAGGACACATTTGATGCTGTTTCCTGAATTAATTTTCAGCAATAGCCACAGTTAAATGGTGCTAGACCATTACAAAGAAGTCTATTCTCTTTCCACTCAACAGCGTTGCTTGATGTTCCCACTCACCATGAGACAATGGCTCTGGTATTGTTCTGGGTTATCCTATAGCACCTCACTTTCCCCAACATATCCAGAAAAAGATAAGAATGGAAAATTCCTTCAGACCTGTATTGATAATGGCTATAAACAGTTATGTAAAATTTTGTAAGCCAATTATCTTTAAGTAGATGATCCCTACAAGTAATTCTGATATTAATATTCAGGAAGTTTTGTTTTTGCACTTGATCAATAAAGTTGGAAATATGTCACTATATGCTTATGAATTAGGTTTACATGAAAAAAAAAATACATTGTGCTTGATGTCATTTATTCAGTGCTTTCTCTGCACCAGACACTGTGTGAGCTGCTCTACATGCCTTCCTTCAATTCTGACAACCATCATATGTGTTAGACATCATTGCCCCATTTAAAAAAAAAAAGAAACTGATGACCATCAAGTTTAAGTTATTGCCAGGCCAATTAGCAGGTCAGTGGCACAGGCAGGTTTTTAAACAAGTCAGTCTGACTTCAAGTCTGACTTCTTCTTAACCACCACTCCCACTAACTCCTAATTTATCAGCATGTCATTTACAGGCTAGATGATGTATTCTCGTGGCAATAATCAAGATAATACAATTTGAATCTTTAGATGACACATGCCATATTTCCTGTATTTTTGATATAGGATATGACATAGTGAATAACCCTTGTTCCTTCTGATATTGCTGATGATAGAAACAAAAACATAATGATCTACCTCTGTTTTTTTCCATGTGAAGAATTCTTTTTGACTAGCAAGGAGTCAAAATGTTTGACTTTGTGTCTACCAGTGCTTTGTGGATGTTTCATGATGGTGACATTTTGTTGCAAGGCAAGTCTTAAGATATCTCCTTATATGCTTTCCTACAGGCTGCCTCAGAGTTTTGAAGTTGTAAAATATATATATAAAAAGATATTCTTCCTGTAAAATGCATATTGTGGCTTTTGAATCAAATTTATGTCTCATAATTCAGAATTCTACAGCTCTCGCTAAGGCTTTTTTTTAAAAAAGGAATTGACCTAAAGAGACTGATAGGGTGGCCACTGTGTGTGGGACTTGATCCCACAGGGAGCTTGATGTAACTGCAGGGACCTGGGCAGTCCAATCACTTTCTCCACAAGCATCTGCTGTGCAGCCTCTGCCAGGGGCTGAGCACCGTACTCAGCAGGGGAAGAAGTACAACAATTAACAGAGTATGTTCTCTGTCTTCAGGGGACCCAGAGTTTAAGCACGAAACAAACCAGGAAAAACTGCAATATATAGGTGCCATTAATAAAAGTATTTTCAAGTTCTACTAGCTAACTGCAAATAATTGGCAACTGGAATTCAAGAAGCATTCCATGGGGGCATTTGAGTTGTATCTTGAAGGATGATGAACACCTCACCAGGCAAAGGTGAAAGGGAACTTTCCTACAGTGAGATACCTTGGGCAAGAGTATAGCACGAAGAAGGAGCTTAACATCTCTGGGAGACATAAAGAACGTTTGTTGTTTTTTTGAAACCTACATCTGAGCCGCAGATAATGAATGAGGAGGCAGTATTGGTAAGGAATGCCAGCAACATTTGCTGCAATGTATACGTTACACAAGGAGTTTGAATTCTGTCTTGTAGGTAATGGTAATGGAGTTATTCGAAAGCAAGTAAGTGTTATCACCAGAAATTCTTTATGGATTATTCTTTGGTTGTGTGTAGGAGAAGCTGACGTAGGACAACACGAGAGGAAATATCTGAACTATATCACAGTCACGTTAGTAGGATGAATAAACAGATTTGAGGAAGCACATAGGTTGATGGTTGATTATTTAAATGTAGGGGGTGGGTAATGAACACTCAAAGAAAGGGACAAAGAGGCAGGAAGAGCCGAGGCCATGTGTTGGATACCAGCAGCTCCCAGGAGAAAGTTTTGATGATGCAAAGTTTAACTCTCCTGGAAAAGTCTTATTCAGCACCAAAATGTACCAGGCCTCAATAAATATTTGCTGAATGAAAACAAAACAAAACCATCAGAGGCCCTACTACTCCGTCTAGGGAACTTAGCAGACTCTTTAGGCTAGCAGGTTTATATTTGACTAGAAAAAGACTGACCCAATATTGAAGTTTATTAAGTCATTGAAATAAGCATCCTCCTAACAGAATTTTGAAATTTTCATCTAGTTTAGACTTCATAGCAAGAAAACTGACAATCAGGATGATCAGTTACTGGGTGTGCTAAAATGACATCTGGTTTGAAGTATACCGTTAAAGATTCTTTAACTTTCAGTCACTTCCTGAAAAAAAAGCTTGTTTAATATGTCTTAAAGGCATGCATTCTCTACTTATATCCCCTAAAATGGAGGTTATAAATTCAAAAGCCAGTTTGCTAATGCCCTAGTAGATTTTGACATGTATGTATCTTCATGGGATCTATAAAACACTTAGAGCAATCTCTCAAGTACGAAACAAGTTCAGTACTAAAAATAACCTGACTCAAGTCCTTAAAATGGTTCTGTCATCTCACCCTGTGGGTGTAAACGCATCCTGATGCCATCTAAAGCTTTCAAATCAGCTTAATGTACAGCCATCAGATAATCACGAAAACTGTATTTCTATAGAAAATAGGAATGGATGACCAAAGGATTCTTTAAAAATATATATATTTTGAGGTTTTTAAAATGTTCATTTGATTTATAACAAAGAACAATTAAAATATGCATCTACTGGGAGAGATTATAGTATCTTCATCATCAAAAGACATTAAACATTGACTAAGAATTTGTCCTGAAGGGTAGTCAGGCTTAAGGCTAGTCGATTTATTAAGAGATAGAGAACAGATAAGGGCCCGTGGATTCATGTTTGGGGTAAATTCTGACTCTGCCATTTTCAAGTTTTTGGGATCATGGACTAATCACTTATTTAACTTCTCTTGAGGCTGAGTTTTAAAATATGAAAAAAAATAAATAAGAGAATGTACCTTGTAGGACTAAATGATATCATGTGTTTCAAAGCATTTTGAATAGGGCCTTACAAATAGATCAATGCTCAATAAGTGTTAGGTGCCATTATTAATGTTTGAGACTGATTTCCATTCTGTTGCTCAGTGGAGATTTAAGAGATCATATGTGTAATTACCAAATACAATTCTTAAATTTTCAATTACTTGGAATACATTTGAAAATTAAGTCAAATTGAGTACTGGTTTTACCAATGCACTAACACTTAATATAATCTATTAAAACCCAAGATCATCCAATATATAAGACAGATGCATCAACCTTACCAACAAGTAAGTAACATCTCTTTAGTTACCTTAGATACCCTGCTTAGTGAAACTAGACTATATGAAGTTATTACATGGGCTCTGGGACAATGGAATGTATTTGAAAAAGAGTTTAATATGCAAATTTATGAGATCCTTAACAGCAGAGTTTTATTTTTCTCTGACTCCCCAGTAGAGCCTAACACGCTACTCTGAAGAAAATAGATGAGGAGTAAATGCACTGGATGAACAAATATTTCTTTAGGGACGTAGTGTGATAGAAGATATCTTTGAATTAACTAAGACTCCATTTTAGTCTTCTGTGAAGCCTCTGAACTTAGCCCAATGCTTGAAATATAGAAGGGGCTTAATAAATTATTTTAAATGTATGATATTAATTGACGAAGGGTCTGATCTCCAAAGAGCAAGGTCTGTAAATCTTGGCAAAAGGAACCAAGAATAGGATGGACATTGTTTTCCATAAAATCCCCAACTGTAATATGAATCACCTGTGACTCCTACCTTTCATAGTTAATTTTCCAACAGATTCTAAAAATAATTTATAGTACTTAACTGTCATAATTTTGTTCCCTGATTTAATCTCTGTTGACAGTATTATCAGTGAAGTGGCCAAGAAGGGTTAAAGAAAGGGGTTCTATTGTTATTCTACTATAGACTTATTGTTATTCTAGAAATGGAAGAACTTTTATCATTGATGTGGATGCAGTGGCCTCCGGAGGTTCTGAGGGGAGGGAGAGGAAAAAGTAGGTGTCATATGGGGGCATTTTCAGAACATTGGAATTGTCCTGAATGACGATATGCAATGATGGATACAGGCCATTATATATCTTGTCATAACTTACAATATTGTGCGGGAGAAAGTTTAAACTATAATGTAAACTATAATCCACACTTAGTGGTAATGCTCCAATTGTAACAAATGTACCACACTAATGAAGGATGTTGTTAATGTGGGAAAGTGTGGGAGGGGTACAGGGCATATGGGAATGCCCTACATTTTTTATGTAACATTTATGTAATCCAAGTATCTTTAAAAAAAAAATTTTTTTTAAATGTCTAGTTTTCATCAAAAAATGTCAAGGTATTCAAAACAAACAAACAACAACAACAAAAAAGAATCCAAAAATCCCCACAAAGTATATTACATACACAGGAATAAAAGCAGTCATTACAAA
>JAQZBX010029285.1:0-26833 GCA_029593785.1 Cabassous unicinctus
GAACTTGTAACTTATCCTAGCATTGCATATTGCCTAAGTTACTTCCTGAAAGCCTTCCTGTTGCTCCAATGTGGCCTCTCTCTAAGCCAAACTCCACATATAAATTCACTACCTGCCCCTGGCATGGGATATGACTCCTGGGGATTAACCTCCATCGCAATGAGGGATTATTGCTAAGGGCTAACTAGTGATACATTTGGGAAAAGACATAGACCAAAATGGGGAAATATCAAATACAAATTAGTTTTTAGTGGTAAGAAATTTCAAAGTGAGTTGAGAGGTCATTCCAGAGATCATGCTTATGCAAGTCACAACAGAATCTCTTCCCTACACACAACTCTTCTGTCCCTTTCATTTGAACTTTAATTAACACTATAACCATTAAATGTATGTCCCAGAGACTTAAATCCTTTGTCTATTCATATGATAGTTAAGCTCTGAAACTCAGCAGAGTTGCAGCCAATGCCAACTCTCCAGTTCATCAGACTCACCCAGGACAATTAGGAAAAGAATCATGAGGGATAATGCCCATCCCTTAAAAAATACAGAGTATCTACAATTGCAGGCAAAACAGTTCCATCCATCTGCCCAATGGGATCTAAGCCCCCTCTCACTTGGAGCCAAAGTGGGCATCACCGTCAAAAAATCCTCAAGTTTGAGGAAAGAACAAACATCAGAGGTTAATGCAATTATGGAATTAAGTAGAGTTATTAATTTTCTGGTAATGGATGAAATTGTAACTTTGATGTAAAAACTGGTCACAACAGGATTTCAGAGATGTTTGACAGAAGAATATTTGTAACTTGGGGCATTTTTGGTACATTTGAATTATTCTGAATGACATTGCAATGACAGATACAAGCAATTATATGATTTGTCAAAACCTATAAAATAATGTGGGGTAAAGTTTAAACTATAATATTAACTATAGACCATGGTTAGTGGCAATGCTTCAATATGTGTCCATCAATTATAACAAATGTACCACGCTAATGAAAGATGTTACTAAAGGGGGAAAGCATGGGAGGGGGAACTGTGGGATATATGCAAATCCTCTATATTTAAGACATAACATTTATGTAATGTATACTGCTTAAAAAATAAAAAACAAAAAAATGAATTGATACACTATCTTATTTGCCATTGCTGCAAAAATATTACAATATTCATGTTAAATAAAATCCATAATTTACATGAGTTGCAATTTTTCCCATGTATCACCATATTCATATAACTTTGTAAAAGAAGAAGAGTTTTATATGTATTCTGAATCATTGTAGTAGACCTAAATAAATAAAAGGATATTTTTTGTTCATGGATTTGAAGACTTAGTATTGTTAAGATTTCAAACATACCCAAAGTAATATATAGACTCAATGCAAAAACAAACCAAATCCCAAAATCTTTCTTTGCAGTAATGAAAAATGCAATCATCAGATTACTACAGAAGGGTTAAGGGGTCTGAAATAGTCAAAGCCATTTTGAAAAAGAAGAATTAATTTGGAGGACTCACATTTCTCCATCTTAAAACTTATTACAAATCCACTGTAATATAAACAGCATGGTAAAAGCACAAAAATAGATATATAAACAAATGGAATAGAATTGAAAGTTCAGAAATGGATTCAAACATTTATGGCCAACTGAATTTTGACAAGGGGGCAAAGACTACTCAACTCAAGAATAGTCTCTTCAACAATTGGTGTTGTGAAAATGGATCTCCATTTGCAAAAGAAAAGAAGAGAACCCTTACTTCATACATGTATGCTTTTCCTGGTTTTTTAAAGTAATGATGGTGACATCAAATATGACCAATTAGGGAAGAGCAGGCTAGAATCCTTATGTAGAAGTTGCAGGAAAGCAGGCAAGCTATCTATGTATAAGGAAGATGTGGGGCTACAGGGTTAATGGGAGAGGCTGGCTGAGAGTTGGGGCTCAGCTGGGCACCAAGGAAGTGGCAGGTAGTGGGATGATCAGACTGGCAGTGTAGTTCTAGCCAATAGCTTGGGTAGCAGCAGGCAGTGGGATGATCAAGCTAGAGTGGGAGCACTCAGCTGGGCACCACAGATGAGGGAGTTATGACCAAGATAGTGATGGGGTACTCAGCCAGGCAAGGGGCAAGTGGAAAGTAACAAAGTGATCAAGCCAGTGTAGGGGTGCCCAGAAGAGGAATGGAGGAGCAGCCATTCATGAGAGAATTTAGCTGGCAAGGGAGTACCTAGCCAGATGGAAGCTTGAGTGGGAGATATGTTTTAATTTTAAGTCCCTTTCCTCCTCCTGGTAAATACTGAAATGCAAGCTGAGGGGTGAATAAATGGTGGGCACAAACAGTCAAGTAGGAGCTTAGTCTTAAGTCTGTAGCCCGAGAGGGTAGTCAATTAATGTCATTCTTTCCCCTTTTCTTTTTTTCATTCTTTTAATTTTTGTTCCCCTCTTCTTTATATCTTTTTTTAATTCCTTATTTTTCTTATTTATTTTTTCTCTTCCTGATTTTCATCTCTTTTTTATTTTTTATTTCTTTTTACTTTTATTCTTTTCTTTTTTTTTCTTTTGTTGTTTTTTTTCCTTCAGTTAAGCAAGGGTGTTTTTAAGATTTAGAATAAGTAGAATCAATTGTCACAGTAGAATCTAAACACAAAGCTGAAAAAAATAGAACCCTAGGCAGGAGAGAGAAACTGACAAACAGAAAACACATCAAGAGCAACATATTCTTAAACAGCAGCAAAAATTAAAAGCCATTCTACATAACAGGAAGATATGACCCAGTTAAATGAACAAAATATAATTAGGTGGAGATGAAGAAATAGGAAAAACTAATCAAAGATATCCAATCAAATCTGTAAAATCAACCCAATGAGTTAAGGAAAGACATAAAAGACATTAAGAAGACACTGGGTGAACAAACAGGAGAATTTGTTAATGTATGTATAAAGCAGATCTTAAGGTAATGAAAGGCACAATGGAAGAAATTAAAAGTAAACTGGATGTATACAAGAGCAAATTTGAAGATGCAGAGGAAAGAATAAGCAGAGTGGAAGATATGAAATCACAAGGATAGTAGAACAGATAGACAAAACAATGGAAAAAATATCAGTAGGGGCACACACAATTGAATGGCAGCACAAAATGCAGTATCATATGCATTATAAGTGTCTAGGGGGAGAAAAGAGGGGAAATGGGCAGGAGTGTTTGTGGAAATAATGACTGAAAATTTCCCAATTCTCATGAGGAACATGAATATACCTAGCCATTAAGTGCACTTTACTCCAAAGAGAACAAATCCAAAGAGACCCACTCCATGACACACACTGATCAGATTGTCAAATGCAAAAGAAAAATAGAAAATCCTGAAAGCAGCAAGAGAAAAAGGATCCATCATATGTAAGAGAGTTTCAATAAGATTAAGTCCTTATTTCTCAGGTGAAACCATGGAGGCAAGAAGGCAGTGGTAAAAAACAGTTAAGCTATTTAAAGAAAATTCTTCCAGACAAGAATTCTGTAGCCACTGAAATTGTCCACAATAATAGGAGAGAGGTCAAAATATTCACAGACCAAGAGAAATTGAGAGACTCTTGCATCAAGAGACCTTCCCATCAAGATATATTAAAGGGAGTACTGCTGATTGAAAGTAAAGAACAGGAGAGAGAGAGGGTTGGAGTAGAGTGTGGAAATGAAGAGTTTTAATAAGGATAACTAAAAGGTAAAGAGTGAATCCAAAAATGATATATAAAATCCTAAAGAGATTTTCAGGAAGATGGCAGAGTAGGGAACAGCATGCTGCACTTTCCTCTAGTAACTGTTGTCAAGTATAAGGGAAACCAGGTGTTGTGGCAGTGACAGGAGAGGGTGGCAGTAGAAGGAGAGCCACAGCTGGGCACCAGGGAAAAAGGAAGCCACCCAGCTGGTCCCAGAGAAGAAAAGAATGTACCAACAAGACATGGTAGAGAGGAAAACCACCCAGTCAGTCATACAGGGAGCCATGAAGCTAGCTGTGAGGGAGAAAGCAGCTGCTGAAGAGTGATCCCACAGGTGGGCCTATATCCAGTTTTCTTAGGGTAGCTAGTTGAAATGTAGGGAGAATTGAGGGAACTTAAAAGGAGGTTTTTCCTCTCTTTTTTCTGTTTCCTTCTTTTTCACTTCATCTAGGTAGAATTGGATATTTTTCATTTTGTGATTCAAGAAGTGGAAGAAATTACAACATTGATGTGGAGCCATTGGCCACTGGAGGTTCTGGGAGCAGAGAGAGGGAAAAGCAGTTCTAATACAGGAAACATCAAGCCATGACACAGTCTAATGAACAATCAAAAAATCAAGAGGAGATACCACATAGAACAATTCATATCCAAACAAACATCCTTGACAAAGGATATCAAGGAGACACTGGGAGAACATAGTGAATAAATTGTAAACATTAAAAAAAAACAGATAATAGTTCTTATGGTGATGAAAGGCACAATGCAAGAAATTAAAAATGCACTGTAAGTACATAAACACCGATTTAAACAGGCAGAAGTTATAATAAGAGACACTGAAAATAATATCCCAAATCACAAAAATAGTAGAACTGATAAAAAAAAATAAAAGGAAAAAATCAGTAAGAGCATAGGTAACTGAATGACAACATGAAATGCACAAGGATGTGTATTATGAGCATTCAAGAGTTTAAGAGAATGGAAAATGGACAATAGGAGTGTTTGAGGAAATAATGACTTAAAATTTAGCAAGTCTTAAAAGGAACATGTATATACACATCCAGGAAGCACAATGTACTCCAAGCACAATCCATCCTAACAGATCTCCTCTAAGTCATAACTTATCAAATTACTAAAATTCAAGACGAAAATAGAATTTTGAAAGTAGCAAGAGAAAAAGATCCATCACATATAAGGGAAGCTCTATAAGATTAAGTTTTTGATTTCTCATCTGAAACAATGGAAGTGAGAAGGGAGTGGTAAGACATAGATAAAGGCTCAAAGAGAAAAATCCCAGTCGTGAATTCTCTATCCAGAAAAGCTGCAATTCAAAAATGAGTAAGAATTAAAAACATTCACAGATAAACAGAAATTGAGAAAATTTATCAACAAGACTCCTGCCCTTAATATATACTACAGAGAGTCCTTTAGGGTGAAAGGAGAATACAGAATAGAGAGGGTTGGAAGAGAATGCAGAAATGAGGGTTATTGACAAAAGTAACTAAAAGGAAAAAAAAGAAATACAAATAAAATATGACACATATATGCCTATAAAACCAAAAAAAAAAAAAGCCTAAAGTAAGTGCTGTCTTTATAATAATATATTGAATGTTAAATTCTCCAGTCAAAAGACACCGATTGACAGAATGGAGAAGGAAATATGAAGAATCTATATGCTGTCTACAAGAAACTCACCTTAGACACAGAGACAGAAACAGGTTGCAAGTGAAAGTTTGGAAAAATTTTTCCACACAAACAGTGGCCAAAACAGGGCAGAAGTAGCTACACTCACTTCAGACAAAATATACTTTAAATGTAAATCTCTTGTAAGACACAAAGAAGGACACTATATATTCATAAAAGCAGTACCCTACCAAGAAGAAAAAACAGACATAAATATTTATGCACATAACCAGGTTGCCCCAAAATTCTTCAGGCAAATACTGAGAAAAATATGGGAAAAAATAGATGCCTCTACCATCAGAGTAAGGGATTACAATAAACCACTATCACCATTAGACAGAACATCTTGACAGAGTATCAATAAAGAAATAGACACCTTAAATAATACGTTTGTGCAATTAGATCTAATGGACTTATATGGAACATTTTACCCCAAATCTCAGCAGGATATACATTCTTCTCGAGTGCTTTTTAATAACTGTCCAGGAGAAAATGCATGGTAGGTCATAGAAAAATATACAAAAATTTAGAAATATTGAAATTATACAAAACACTTTCTCTGGCCAAAATGGAATGAGGTGAAAATCAATATAGGATGAAGAACTGCAGTAGGCACAAATATATGGAAGTTAAACAACACACTCTTAAATAATTAGTGGGTCATGGGGAAAATAGGCAGATAAATCAGTAACTACCTCAAAGTGAATTTAAATGAGAGCTCAACATATGAAAATGCATGGAATGTAGGTAAATCTGTGTGACAGAAAAATTTAGAGACCTAAATTCCCATATTTAAAAAGAAGAAAAAACTAAAGTAAAAGACCTAACTGCACATCTGGAGGAACTAGAGAAAGACCAAAAAGCTAATCTCAATGCAAACAGCAGGAAGGAAATAACAAAGAGTAGTGAAAAATTAAATGAAATTGAGAACAGGAAAACACTAGAAAGAATAACAAAGCAGGTTCTTTGAGTAGATTAATAAAATTGAGAAATCTTAGCTAGCTCAGAAAAAAAGAGAGATGATTCAAATAAAGAAAAAAAGAAATGAAAGGGAGGATATCACCAGTGACCCTAAAGAAATAAATAGCATCATAAAGGGATACTTTGGAAGATTGTGTGACAACAAGAGGGACAATTTAGATGAAATGGATGAATTTCTATAAACATGCAAGCAACTACATTGACAAATTTAAAAATCAAAGGACACAAGAGACCAGTCACAAGAAATAAGATTGTATTAGTCATCAAAAACCTTCCAACCAAGAAAAGGACAGGACCAGATGGCTTCACAGGTGAATTCTACCAATTATTCCAGAAAGAACAACCAAACTCTTCCAAACAACTGAAGAGGAGGGAATATTACCTAACTCATTATGTGATGCCAAAATCACCGTAATACAAAAACTACATAAATATGCTACAAGAAATCTACAGACTAAATTTTCTAATGAACTTAGATGAAAAAATCATCAACATAATACATGCTAAAATAATCCAACAACACATCAATCCAATTATAGCATAATCAAGTCGGTTTTATTGCTGGTATGCAAGGGTGGATCAACCGAAGAGACTCAATTAATGTAATACACCAGGCTAAAAAATCAAAGGAAAAAAAACACAAAATCATTTCTATCGATGCAGAAAAGGCATTCAACAAAATACAGCATCCTTTTTTTCTAAAAACACTTCAAAACATTGGATTAGAATGTAAATTCTTCAACATTATATAGGACACATAAGATAAACCCACATGTAACTTCATACTCAATGCTGAAAAGCTAAATGTTTATCCTTTAAGATCTGGAACAAGACAAGGATGCACACTGACTTCACTCTTATTTTACATTGTATTAGTAGTACTTGTTCGAGCACTTTTGCAAAAAAATAAAATAAAATGCCTCCAAATTGGAATGGAAGAAATAAAATGTTCACTATTTGCAAATGGCATGATCCTATATGTAGCAAGCCCTGTAATACCTACAGCAAAGCTTCTAGAGCTGTTAAATGGGTTCAGTAAAGTGAAAATATACAAAATCAACAGACAAAAATCTGCAGCAGTTCTGTACACTGATAGTGAGCCACCTGAGGAGGAAATCAATTTTAAAAATCCATTTACAATACGAATGAAAATAATCAAATATCCAAGACTAAAATTAACTAAGAATATAAACTATTTGTACACATATATCAAAACAGTATTGCTGAAGGAAATCAAAGAAGAACTAATAAATGGAAGAATATTTCATGTTCATGGATTGGAAGACTAATTATCATTACGATGACTATCCTACCCACATTTATTTAAAGATTCAATTCAGTCTCAATAAAAGTTTTTTACTGAACTGGAAAAGCCAATTATCCAATGTATTTGGTCATGAATAGCCAAAAGCAATTTGAAAAGGAAAATTGAAACTGGAGGAATCTCAATACTTGACTTTAGGACATACTACAGAGATACAGTGGTCAATACTGCATGTATTATCACAAAGATAGATATACTGACCAATGGAACTGAATAGAGAGTTCAGATATCAACCTGCTCATATTTGGCCAACTGAATTTTGACAAGGCCATCAAAACCACGTAACTGAGATAGAACAGCCTCTTCAATAAAAAGCAGTTGTAAAAACTGGATATCCATATCCAAAAGAATGAAAGAGGATCACAATCACATGCCCTAAAGAAAAATTAATCAAAGTAGATCAAATACCTAAATATAAGAGAAAAGACCATAAAAAACCTAAAACATAATATAGGGAAGTATCTACAAGATTTTGTAGTATGAAATGTTTTCATAAATTTTTCCTCCAAAGAACAATGAAAAAAATAGATTAAAAGACTTCTTCTAAATTAAAAAAAAAAAAACATTTTGTGCTTCAAAGGAATTTGTAAAGAAAGTGAAACTATAGTCTATCCAAAGGGATAAAATATTTGGGATCCACCTATATGATAAAGGCCTAGTATTCTGCCTATATGAAGAAATCTTATACCTTGAAAATAAAAGACCAACACAACCCATTTAGAAAATAGGCAAGAAGGTTAACAGACTCTTTTCCAAAGAGGAAATACAAAGGGTCAAATCACATGAAAAGATGCTCATTATTAATAGTTGTTGGGGAAATGCAAATCAAAACACAATGATATCTCATCTTTCACATATTAGACAAGCTGCTATTGAAAAATGGAAAGTACAAATGGAGATGATGTGGAAGAATAGAACACTCATCCAGTTCTGTTAGAAATGTTGAATTGTGAAGCTGATATGGAGTACAATTTGGTCATTCCTCAGAAAGCTAAATATAGAATTTCCATATTATTTGGCAGTTCCACTACTAGGAATATGCCCAGAAGAATTAAAGCAGACCTGAACAGTTACATGCACACCATTAATGGATGAATGGATAAACAAAATGTGGTATGTACATATGATGGAACATTACTTAGCAGTAGAAAGGAATGAAATAATAATGCATGGACAACATGGATGAATCTCAGAGACCATATGTTAAGTGGACCATGCCAGTCATGTAACAACAAATATTACATGTTCTTAATAATACGAACTAAAGATATTGATCGGACTCAAGAGGTAATGTCTGGAAGATAGGTTACAAGGATATAGAAAGATAAAGAATGATGAGCAAAAGATCAATCTGGGCAAAATCTATGATAAGGTGGATAGGGATGGTTAGGGAGTGGATGGAGGCTATTGTAGTGCAGTGGTGTAAGTGGGGTTGTGAGGTTGTAGTGTGAGGGTTGGGACAGTGGGTTGGATTATCCATAGAGCTGAGAGGAGGGCTGAAGAAGGAACAGATGAACTTTTGGGAGGTAATGGACTCTGGTTGAGAATAAAATGGTGGGAGTATTCTTTTGGCATCTATGGCAGAGGAGGGTCAATTGTACAGGGTGTCGGTGATGAGGGAATGTGATGGGAAGAATGCACCTAGGGCATTATTCTGTGGAATATGAATGCGTTCATATGGCCATAGGATATTATTTCAGGGGGTGGAGACCCACACAATAAATAACAAATAATAAATTCTCATCCTGTGGAGTCCTACTATTTTCTCTAATGGAATAATAAAAATCTCTAGAGTATATAAGCAATGCCCAAGAAAAGAAAACACCAATATGCCACACCCTCAATATTAACGCTTATCTTTATGAAGCTTCTTCTTGCCAAATTGAAACTTAGCTTAATAATATTTACTGCCTAAGAGTTACATCATAAAATCCTACTTGTTAATCAAATGTGGCTACTCTCTAGGTAAAACTCAGGAAATATACTCACTACCTTCCCCCAGCGTGGAATAGGACTCCCCAGGATGAGCCTCCCTCGCAACAAGGTATTATTACCAAGCACAAACTAGCAATGTATTTGGAAACAGACCTTGACCAAAAGGAGGAAACACTAAATATAAATGAGTTTTTACACCTAAGAGATTTCAAAGTCAGTCAGGAGGTCATTCCATATTTTACACTTCTGCACCTCTCAGGAAGATCACACTGACTGCCACAATAAAAAATGCCTCAATCAGGGATGCTCCTGAGAGCTCTAGAAAAATCTGGTACCCATAGGCAATGAATACATTCCCACAAAATTAATGTACCATCATTAAACCTTACCTTGGTATATGATAACAAATTTCCCCAATGTAAAAGAGTTAGACTCATACATAATTTCCCTACAAATGGCTGTTCTACTCATTTTATTTGATCTTCTAATTAACACTATGCCAATTAAGTATATGACCCAGGGAATAAAATATTCAGTCCATTCAAATGCCCATTGATCCATGAATCTCAGCTGAGTTGCAGCAAACACCTATTCTCCAATCCATAGTACTCACACAGGATGATTACAGAAATGATGTTGATGGGCAACACCCATTTCAAAAATCAAAGATTATCTGTAACAGCAAACAAAACAGTTACTTTCATTTGACCCATAATATCTAAACTCCCACTCAATCTGAAGCATATTGGTCATCACTAATCCCAACATGATTAGAGAATGTAACCATGGACCAATTTAGATCTATTATTAGTGTTATAATGAGAGAATTGGTAATGTAAAGTATACTGAAAATGATACTCTGGAAAATGTAATTTCAAGCTTCCATTTGCCATGAAGCTATGAAATGAGATAGTTGAAAATGATTGAATCTGAAAACAGATAACCTAGCAGGTGAAGACAAATCCTTATGTTAAAATTATGCTATTTGTAAAAACAAAAACATTATGCTAATTTAATTTAAAAGAATTTTCAATGGAAAATAATTCTTTCTTCAATATTTCCATGGAGCTCAATAACAGAAAACACCCTGAGTTTTCTTCAAGGGAATTTCAAAGAATTTTTGCACCAATTCTATTTTAAAATCTAAAGGTGGCATCCAGGGAGATGGAAGTTTAGTTACAAGACCATTTCTCTCCCAGAAAAATAGCTAGGGGACAGGCAGGAATTGTCTAGAACAAAGTTTCTCAGACTCCGGAGATCAGCAGATTACTGGGCAGCACCCAGAAAAGAGTGAGGCAAACAGACGGAGACTCTGTGGTAAGGATTTGTGAGTAACTCAGGCCACCGATGCTGCTAGTGACCAACCTTTACTCTCGGGACAGACAGCTTTAAGTCATCAAGTCCCTCACATGTGGTTATGCACTGAGAGATCTGCATGGGTCCACTTCCCCAGAAACAGGGACATGGAAGAACTCAGCCTGCTGCTGATCCAGTTTTGGTGATACAACTTGTTCTGCTGGTTTTCAATTTTCCTGGTTGGGCACAGCCAAAGTATTTTTTCTACCTGAGAGCTAACAGAGAGAAAAAAATATCCTGCCTTCACAAACTCACTCCTTAATGTCAACGACTGGCTGCTGGTGGTGCAAAGGGGAGCAGTTTGTTTCCCTCCTGGGTAATGGGAGGGTGTGGTCAAAGGACAAGAGTAGTCACAGGTCAGCAAATTTGTACTCTGAGGCTTGGCTCTGAAAAGCCTACCCAAAATGAAGAACTCTCTGAGAAATTACTTCAGGACCTCCTGCCAAGTTGTGACTTTAATGAACACATACATTCCTAGAGTTTGAACAGAGAGGTTTGCCAACAAGCACCATCTGCTGGCAGGTCAAGAAAGTGCACAGCAGGAACCAAAATAAATGAGGCTTTGTGTTGCCTTTACTGTTACCCACCTCAATGGTGTTGGAAACTGGTCCACATCCCAATAGTAAGTCCTTGGCACTGTTTTTATCAGTTAAATATGGGCAATTTAAGTATGTAGAATAAGTTGAACCAAGAATCAAAGAAGAGCCATAACACAAACCTTGTAAACAACCATAAAATCCTAGACAAAGAGAGAAACTGAACAGCAGAATAACTCACCATCATAATTAAATATCAGACATCTGAAAAAAATACAAACTAAACAATCATACTAAGAAACAGGAAGATATGCCCAGCCAAAGGAATAAATCAAAATCACCAAGTGATGCACTGGACTAAGACAAACAAACAAACAAACAAACAAACAAACAAAAACCAGTCAATGATGTTCAATTAAGTCTAATAAATCAGTTCCAGGATTTAAACAAAAATATGGCTACAATATAAAGAATAATAATAAGAAACTTGGTGACCACAAAGAAGATTTGAAATTGAATAGAAATATAAAAGAGCTTATGGGAATGAAAGACAGAATGGATGAGATTAAATATACATTAAAGGCATACAACAGATTTGAAATCACAGGAGAAAGAATCAGTGACCTAGAAGACAAAACAGCTGATATTAAAAAGACTTAAGAACAGATAGAGGAAAAAATGGAAAAAAATGAGCCTCTGCTCAGGAATTTAAATAATAGCAAGAAGCATACCAACCTACATGTCATGGGACTTCAAGAATGAGAACAGAAGATAAAAGTGGCAGAAAGAATATTTGAGAATTTAGTCAAAATTTCCCAAATTTGTATGAAAGATTAAAATATACATATTCAAGAAGTACAGTGAACTCCAAACAGAATAAATCTGTATTGACCTACTCTGAGACACATACTATTCAGAATGTTAATTGCCAAAGGTAAAGATAGAATTCCCAAAGCAGCAAGAGAAAAGAAATCCATCACATATAATAAATGTACAATAAGACATAGTGCAGATTTGTCACTGGGAACCATGTAGACAAGATGACAGTGGTATGATATACTGAAGTTAATGAAAGAGAAAAACTGGCAGCCAAGAATTCAGTATCCAGTAAAATTGTCCATTAAAAGTGTTGGTGACAGCCCCCATTGAGTCAATCACCAAGTCATTTGTTTAGCCTTCTTAAATGTCTGTGTCTTCAGCTTCTCTCTCCATTCCCAACCGCAAAATATTGGCAAAGACTGCCATATGTTCTCATGCAGCCTTTAGTGGAAACAATCTAAGTGGTGTTTTTTCTCCACACCAGTTTCACCATAGTTTTGGCAGAATTATTTTTCTAGAGGATATATCTGATTATTTGCTGTGCTTTATATTGGAAGATACAATTAATTTAAAATTATCCTGAGTAATAACCCATTGTCTCCAGGGTAAGATTCTTCTTCCTTTACTGGACACATGGGGTTCTGAATGGGATGGCCTCAATGTACATTTAAAATTTTTGCCTTCATTTATGAAACTTAAACTCTGGGCACACAGTACTCTTGCAGGAAGAAGGGAATATGGTACATCTCAGTGGCAGCAACTCAAACAACAGGGGATTTCTTCCTGAGGCTGGAATAGAAATGTTTTGGAGAGTCAGAAGAATGTCAAGTCTCTCCCTCTTTAGCCCAATTTTCATGCAGGATACTCAGAAAAGCAGTGCTTGGGGTTCATGCTTAATTGGTCCAGAGCTTCTGCTTGGGCTGATAAAAAGTGAGTGAAATACTTTAATGGTTTAATGTATGTGCATAAGAAACTTGTGGATTCACTGTACAGTATGAAAGAAGGAAATTGAAGGATATTGGTGCCAAATTCTACTTGAAAGAACAGAACATTTTTTATAAATAATAGATGACTTTTCAGCTATGCAATATGATAAAACGTGTGGAATTTTGAAGACTGTCATATTAAAAGTCAAATATATATGCTAAACATTCCATATTTAGAATATCTGTTGTATCCTACGGCTTAAGAATAGTTAGCTCTCAGAATTGATCAGCTGTTTATAAAAAATATAGAAGCTGCATAACCAGCATATAAAACAGAAATGAAGTGTCTACCTGTTTAAAAAAAACGTTATTTAAAGGTAGATTTGCACATTAATTACCATTCATGATATGACTCCAGTGGCATAATATTCATAGATTATATTTTTTAATCACATAAAGACACACACCAAACAAATATCATTGCAAACCTTTAGTTTTGGAATACTTTCTCTATATTTTATGAGCACTAAAAAAAAAGCTTTTTTAAATGAGGTTGCCATAGTCATCTTTCTGCAGTAGTGTCTCAGCATTAAAAGTCTTGCTATTTATTGTTGGTAAAGGAAATCTGAAGAGATAAAAGTGCCTAAAAGTACATTTTATGCCCTTTTGAATAGCAGTTATAAGTGCATGTTTTTTATGCACCTTCTTAGCACTTTTTTAAAAAGTCCTTATTTTTATTTAATAACTTGGATTCATGCCCTTAATATAAGTATGTTGGAATTTATGAGCTTTATACTTAGCAACACACTTCAGGAAATTCATTTGGGAAAACAAAAATGTCTGATTTTTGTTAAAATTTATAAATGGTTAGCTTTATCCCTTAAATATAAAAAATGTCTAAAAGGATATGAAGTATGTATAAAAGGAATTACTATAAACTATTTTAGATTACTATAACAACATGCACCATTAAATGTTTTAAGTTTTCTACTTTTAACTCAAATAAGGCTTATAAGTGAAAAAAAACTATAAGTGAAAACAGCATGATATTTGCAAAAAGGTAGACAAATCAAAGCAATCAAGTAGCTCAGAAAATGGCCCTCACCTGTATACTCAACTGATATTTTTAAAATTTTTGAAATTTTTTGAAATATCTCACTCATGCATGAACATACATAAACAATAAGTGTATAGTAATAGTTGTGAACTTACAAAATAAACATACATAACATCACACAGAGCTCTCATACCTCACCCTGCCACTAATATCTTGCATTGTTGTGAAATGTTTTTAACTAAATTTAAGAGCATCCTCAAATATTACTACTAACCAAAGTATTTTCCCCCAACCCACCTTATTATTATTATTTTTATATCATTTATACATGAACGTACATAAATAACAAGTGTATAGAAAAAGTTCTGAACTTAAAAAGCAAACATTCATAGCATCATACTGGGGTCCCATACATCAACCCTCCACCAACACCTTGCATTGTACTGAGACATTTGTTACACATTATGAAAGAATATTGTCAAAATCTTACTACTAACTATAGTCCTTATCTTACATTTGGTTTATTTTCCCCCAACCCACCCTATTATTATTTTTTAAATATATTTTTATGACAGAACTTCTAAACTTACAAAACAATCATGCACATTTGCAGAATTCCCAAACAATACCCCTCTGTCAGCACACCACACCTTGGTGGAATATTTATGACAGATTATGAGACAATATACACTAATTATTACCAGGTCCACAGTGTGCATTTGACACACTTTTTCCATACTCCCCCATTATCAACACAGTACATCTTTGGCATAGATGCAAGAATATTACAGTATTATTGTTAACCACATTCCATAAGTCACTCTAGTTATATTTTTCCCATGCTTCCCCACATTCCCACCACCCTGCAATACAGATGTACATCTGCTGTAGCTCACAAAGATCACTCTTGCATCTATAACATCACCCACCATTCTCATCTACCTCTGGGTTTACTGTGCTATTCATTCCCTAGATTATTCTCTAGCTTTCTGGCAATTGATATTTGCATCCCTAAACTACCATTTTCAGCCACATCTCCATTTATAAACCAGCTGTTACTCACTTGTGACCATCAACACTGTACATTTCCACACTTTTACAGTAAAGCTAATTAAAACTTCTACATACATTAAATAACAGTAGTTCATCCCTGTCCTCTTCTTATCTCCTTTAAGAATCCATCACCTACCACCATGTCTTGAAGATATTTTCCTACATTTTTTTCTAGAAGTTTTATGGTTCTTGCTTTTATATTTAGGTATTTTATTCATTTTGATTTAAAATTTTTATAGGGTGTGAGGTAGGTGTCCTCTTTCCTTCTATTGCTATGGATATCCAATTTTCTCAGGACCATTTGTTGAATGGACTGTTCTGCCTAAGCTGGGTAGGTTTGAGAGGCTAGTCAAAAATCACTTGACCATAGACGTGAGGGTCTGCTTTTTAACCATCAATGTGATTCAATTGGTCTATGAGTCTGTCTTTATGCCAGAACCATGCTTTATTTTTTTTAAATCACTGTGGCTAAGTAATATAATTTAAAGTCTGGAAATGAGAGTCTTCCAAATTCGCTTTTTCTTTTTAAGATCTTTCTGGCTATTCAGGACCCCATAGTCTTCCAAACAAATTTAATAATCATGTTTTTCCTTTATTTAAAAAATGTTGGTGGAATTTTTATCGGGATTACATTCAATCTGTATATCAATTTGAATAGAATTGAAATATTAATGATATTTACTCTTTCAATCCATGAGCATGGAATATTCTTCCAATTATTTAGGCCCTTTTAAAAAATTTCTTTTAACAATGAGTTGTAGTTTTTTTACACAAGTATTTAAATCGTTGGTTAAGTTTATGCGTGAATATTTGGGTTTTATCTCTCATATTTTATTTTCACCACTCTTTTGTTGCTTTTAGTTACTTTTTTTTGATATAATCTTCATTTCTAGATTCTCTTCCATGCCTCTCTCTCCTGTCTTTACTTTTCAAGCTGTAGCACACCCTTTAGTATTTCCTGCAAAGCAGGTCTCTTGGTTACAAACTCTCTCAGTTACTGTTTATCTGTGAATATTCTAAACTCGCCTTCATTTTTGAAAGACAATCTTTCCAGATATAAGATTCTTGCCTGGAAGTTTTTCTCTTGCAGCCTCTTAAATATATCATACACTGCCATCTTGCCTCCATGGTTTCTGGTGAGAAATCAGCACTTAATCTTTGGGTATCTCTTATACATTATGCATTGTGTTTTTTGTTTGTTTGTTTGTTTGTTTTGCTGCTCTCACAATTTTCTCTTTGTTTTTGGCATTTGACATTCTGATTAGTATGTGTCTTGGAGTTGGTCTGTTAGGATTTTTTTCCCTAAGAGTATGCCATGCTTCTTGGACATAGATATCTATGTCCTTCAATAGGATTGGGAAATTTTCTACCATTATTTCTTCAAATATTCCTTCTGTTCCTTTTCCCTTTTCTTCTCCTTCTGGGATAGCCATGACATGCATGTTTCCATGTCTCTTGCTGTCCTTTAGTTCCCTGAGAACTTGTTCAATTTTTTCCAATATTTTCTTCATCTGTTCATTTGTATGTTCACTTTCAGATGACATTTCTTCAAGCTCACCAATCCTTTCTTCTGCCTCCTCAAATCTGCTATTACATGATTCCAGTCTATTTTTAATTTCATGTATTGCACCTTTCATTCCCATAGGATCTGCTGTTTTTCTGTGAATACTTTCAAAATCTTCTTTGTGCTCATTCAATGTCGTCTTAATATCCTTAAATTTTTTAGCCATCTCATTGAATTTATTAATTAGATTTGTTTGAATATCTATGATTAGTTGTCTCAACTCCTTTGGGTCATCTGGAAGCTTATCTAGTTCCTTTAACTGGGCCATATATTCCTGTTACTTGGGGTGGATTGTAATATTTGTTGGTATCTTGGCATCTGGCTTACTAGATTATTTATTCTGGGTGAGGATTTTCTCTTTAGTTTAGGGCTTTCTGCCTTTCTCCTTTGCCAGTTATGTACTAGAAGCCAAGGATTTAGTTGGTGCTATAAGCTGGGGAGTCTCAAGCTACCCTCATTGCCCCAAGGACCAATGTAGCTTCTCCTTACTTTCTCCTTTGCCAAGGGTAGGGACTGAACGACAGTTGTGTGGAATACTCCAACTCATGCAGGCCTAGACTGTAATTGCCCAGAGACACTGATGAAGCTTCATACCCCTTTCTCCCCTGGCTGGACCAGGGATGGAGCTGCAGGTGTGTGCAGCAATCTAAGCAGTGCACATCCAAGTTGACCACAGTTGCCCTCATAGAATTCTGATTATTCAGTCTGTGCCAGCTAAATATACCTGCAGTTATCTGGATAGGTTGGGGCTGAGCCCATCAGCTTCTTTCCTGCTAGAGGTGGGACTGAAGCCTAGGCTAGAGCTGCAAGACAATCTGGGTGAAAGAAAAACCCGGTCTCCACCATCACTGTGATTTTCAGTCAGTCTGGCTTTCCCTCATCCTATGGTTGGAGTTAAAATGGCAGCTACCAGCCTCCTTCTCACTTGGGCAAGCTCAAAATTTAGCTGTTCTTTACTTGTAATTGTTCCGTTGAGTTCATCAATTTATTGTTTTGTCAATGTAGGCTACTTGTGAGTTTCTAGGAATTTGTTCATTTACTCTAAATTATCATTCTTTTTGGCATATAATTTTTCAAATTATCCTCTTATGATACTGTTACTTCTGTGGGGTCAACATGAATATCCCCTTCCTCATTTCTTATTTTATTTGCATCTTCTCTCTTTTTGTCTTTGTTAGTCTTGCTAATGTTTTGTCAATTATATTGATTGTCTCAAAGATCCAGCTTTTGATTTTGTTTATTTTTTGTAATGCTTTCTTATTTTCTATTTTGTTTAGTTTTGCTCTAATCTTTGTTATTTCCTTATTTATACTTCCTTTGGGATTTGTTGTTGTTTTTCCAATTCCTCCAGGTGTACAGTTACGTCTTCGATTTTAGCTTTTTCTTGTTTTTGATATATGCATTTATGGCTATGAATTTCCCTCTCTGTACAGCTTTTGCTGCAACCAAAGGCTTTGATATGTCGTGTTGTCATTTTCATTCTTTTCAAAGGTAGTTGCTGATTTCTTTTGAGACTTGCTCCTTGACCCACTCTTTGGCTAAGAGTGTGTTGTTTAACTTCCATATCTTTGTGCTGAATCTGGTTCTCTGGCCCCTACTGATTTCTAATTTCATTCAGTTGTGGGCGGAGAAATTACTGGCTGGAAAATAACCTGACAAGCAAATAATAACCAAAAAAAGAGCAGGAGTACCTATAATAAAATCGGACAAAATAGACTTTAAATGCAAATCTATTGTAAGAGACAAAGATGGATTATAATTTAGTGAAAGTGGTAATCTTTGAAGAAGAAGGAAATTATAAATATTTATGCACCTTACAGGGGTGCCTCAGAATACTTGAGGTAAACATGGAAAAACTAACTGGAGAAATAAATGACTGTATAATTATAGTGGGGGGTCTTTAATACACCATTATTACCATTAGACAGAACTTCATGGCAAAGAACCAATAAAGAAACAAAGAGTTTGATTAATACATTAGAGGATCTGGATCCAATAGACATATACAACACATTACACCCAAATACTGTAGGATATCCATTCTTCTCAAGTGAACATGGATCATACTCCAAGATAAACCACACGCTAGGCCACAGAAAAAATCTCAATGAATTCAGAAAGATTAAGATTATACAAAGTAATTTTTCTGACCAATGAAGGTTTTTGATGATTTCTCCAGAAGAAGCTGGCTGGCTGAAACAGGAATAGGAATTCTCTCTTCTGACCTCTGAAATCATCACTTCTTTTAAGACCTACAACAGATTAGAAAAGACATCCCTCATTGTTGAAGGAAATGTCTTCAGTTTATTGTAGATATAATCAGTCATAGCTACAATCAACTTACTAAGAATTTAAGCCCATTAAACATCATTACAGTTACAACTATGGCAATACTTGTTTAAAAAAACAACCAGGCCCCATTACTTGGCCAAGTTAGCACATGAGTGTAACGATTGCTGTACATCACTTGTCAAGTTGACAGCCATACACATCAACCTGAAACATACTCAATTTTTAAATAAAAATATTGACAGATATATATGTAAACTAACAATACTCAACTTTCCTGTGAACTAAATCTCTCCAGAATAGGGTGCAAGACTTTAGGTAATATTCAATCTTAGACTTGAATCCATATAACTTAAATAATTTAATATGAAGCTAACATAAATTAGACAAGGTGATGAGAGAAAAAAATAAAGATACTCACTTTATGTACATATACAAATATACTCATAACAGTAAAGGAAAGAAATATTCATAACCATTTCAGTTCTCATTTCTGTAACTGGCCATGCGGTCATAGTTTGTATTTCTCACTACTTTCTTCCACTACCCTTTCCATGTTCTGTTTACCCTCATCAGGCATCTGTACTGTCCATGGTTCTTTGACTGTGGAGTGGAGGTAAAGAAGAGTTTGCCCGGCATACAGGCAATCCCCTAGGTCATCTCTTAGTACTGCCATACCATGCAATTAATGTCAATGGATAACTGCAACAACTCAATCCAGGCAGGAATAACAAGGACCCAGAAACCTCAGGAATGAAAGTCCATTGTATAGTTGCTGTACTATTTCCCCTTGATAGTCAGGATCAATCACCTTACTGATTTCAGTAATCCCTTTCTTTTCCTGTTGATCCAGAGAAATGAACAGCCCAAAGTGTCCAGGTTGCAGTCTTAACTGCCAGTTTAATGGAATCATTGTGTGTATGCTGGTGGATATACTCTTCCATTTGGAACTAAAAACTGTAGACCAGCAAAGCTTAAGGTTGCAGTGATAGGAGGCAAATTTTTTTCTAGTCAGTCACTAAGGGTAATAGCTAGTGGGTCTACTCCTATATTCACCTGATGATTCCTGAACCCATGAATCCTGGCTATGGGAGGAAGAGCACCATAGAGTGGATACTGATTTAGAGTATACACAGCCTCCTTGTGAACATTGCCCCAGCTCTGCATGTTATTGACATTTACCTTTCACCATAATTGAGCTTTCAAATGCCATTTCATGGTTCTGTCAATCCAATTACTTCAGGATTATGGGGAACAAGGTAAGAGCAGTGGATTTGGTTCATATTCCATTATGGGAGATAAGACATTCTTTAAGTACAACAAGGGTAGTTTTGAATGAAGCATTTCATGCAGGGAAAGCAAACCCACTTACAAAATATGTTTATAAACCAGTTAGAACAAATCACTGCTCCTTCCATGATGGAAATGATCTAATGTAATCACTGCCATCAGGAGGACAGCTTATCAACTTGGGGAACGGTGTCATTCATGGACTGAGTGTATGTCTCTGCTGCTGACAGATTGGGCACTCAGCAGTGGCTGTAGCCAGGTAAGCCTTGATGAGGGGAATTCCATGTTGCTGGACCCATGCATAACCTCCATCCCCACCATCATGGCCTGTTTGTTCATGAGACCATAGCGCAATAATATGAGTACTAGAGGAAGAGGCTGACTGGTATCCACAAAACAGGTCATTGTATCTACTTGATTGTTAAAATCTTCCTTTGCTGAAATCACCCTCTGGTGAGCTTTTCTGTGAGACACAAGCATTTTCATGTTTTTTTCCCACTCAGTAATGTCTGTCCATATACCTCTTCCTCAGACCTTTTTGTGACCAGTTTTCCAATTATATTCCTTCCAAGTTCCTGACCATCCAGGTAAACCATTGAAAGCCCCTGAATCAGTATACAAACACCTCACACTATTTCTCCCTGCAAGTAGAATGAACAACCCAGAGTGAATAATGGTATACTGCTCAATATTCTGCCAACTGGGAAGTCTCCCCATTTTCACTTTCCTTAAGAGATTTCCCAGAAAGGGACTACATTGCTAATCTGTCCAATATTGGGGGACCCCTCCATATCCATGTGTAAACCAGGCCTAAGTTTTCTCTTCCTCAGTCAATTTTTTGTAAATAAGTCTGCATGAAACCATAGCTGTGGACATAGAAAGAAAAAATAATGGAGCAAGAGCGAGGGCATGGACATGTGGAACACTTTTTCATGTAACTTACTTGTGCCTTCAAAACCCCTTTGAGCACTATCTTATATATACTGCTTCCACATTATAATGGAGTGCTTTTTTGCATCCCCAACTTTATAGATTGGCAGGGCAGACAATGTCCAGTTCAGCATAGGCAACTCAGGCCTCATGATAACTTCATAACCCATGGTTAAGCATTGGGTTTCTATTAATCTTCAGAAGCAGTCTAAAAGCTGATTCTCAAAAGGAAGGAAGTTATCTGCAGTGGGTGACAAGGCTTTGAAGCAAAGTCCTTAAGGTCTGCATTGTGATTCGCCTATAAGGGCATGCCAAAGTCTAGAGACAGAATCCTTATTCCCCACTGATACTTCCAGAACCATTGGATTTGCTGGATCATTTGACCCAAGTGACAGAGAAGCTTCCATAACAACCTGGACCTGTCAAATTTCCTCCTCTTGTTTTAGTCCCTATCCATAATTAGCAGATTTTCTTGTCACTTGGTAAATGGGTCAGAAAAGCACACCCAAATGAGAAATATGTTGTCTCCAAAATCCAAAGGGGCCCTGAAGACATTGCACCTCATTTTTGGTGGTAGGAATGGTGACATGTGACCACTTATCTTATACTTTAGAAGGGATAACTCAACAAGCATTACATCGCTAGACACCTAGATATTTCACTGAAGTGGAAGGAGTCTGGATTTTTCTTGGATTTTTCTCTCATTCACTGAAACACAAATGCTTTAACAGTAAATCTAGACATGTTGCTACTTCTTGCTCACTAGGTCCAATACACATGACTTCATCAATATAATGGATCAGTGTAATGTCTTCTGGGATGGACAGACAATTATGATCCTTGCAGACAATATTATGACATATTGTTCAATAATTTATTAATCCCTGAGGTAGGACATTGAAGTTATACTGCTGACTTCACCATCTGAATGAAAATGATTTCTGGTGGTCCTTTCTTACAGCAATTGAGCAATAAAACATTTTCCAGATCAATAGCTGCATGCCATTTACCAGGTGATGTCTTCATTTGCTCAAGCAATGATATCATATCTAGAGCAGCAGTTGTAATTGGAAGCACCACCTGGTTAACCTGAAGATAATCCACTGACTTCCACCAAATCCTTCTGTTTAACATGGGCCAAATAGGAGAGTTGGATGGGATTGTAGTAGGAATCACTACCCCTGCATCCTTCAAGTCCTTTTTGGTGGCACTGATCTTAACAGTCCCTCCAGGAATCTGGAATTGTTTTTTATTTATTATTTTGCTAGCTAAGAGCTCTTCTAGTGGCTTCCGCTTGGTCTTTCCTATTATAGTAACACTCACTCCACAAGTCATGGAACCAATGTGGGGATTCTGCTAGTTGCTTAATGTCTATTACAATTATACATTCTGGGCCTGGGAAAATAACCAAAGAGGTGGTCCATATCATATAATGCAGTCTTATCTAACTTTATTTTTCTTTCCCCAATATCCTGCACAATTAATATCCATTCCTACATATATTTCTCTGTTTCTGTCTATCTAAGTTGGAAAACTCATGCAGTTACTTAGGAGTATAGGGCATTTCCTCATGGAGCACACTTTGCATCTCACATTTTTGGGACATTTTGGGACTTTAGTCTAGTGATAATTCTGAAAGAAAAAAGGATTTGTGGGTGTGGATAACAAGAAGGATTAGAAGTTTCTTACAAACCAATCACCTCCTAGCATTTCATCACAATTTCATCTGATGAAATAAGATTAATGTCTTCAGGTGGAGTTTGGAGGGCAGAAATCTTGGTACAGACTGGGGATCAAGAAACTGATTCTCAGGGAAAACTGGTGTCTGGGTATCTCATTCTTCAGGGCAGTCTGGAGGTCAGATGGCGAGTTCCACATGGAGGCAAAATGGTTCTTTCCTCATGGCAGAATGAAGATAAGGTAGCTGTTTTGTCAGGCAGACCATTATAGGTTTATGTGGTAAAGACTCAGTAGAATTTATGGATTCATTATCAACTCATATGTCCAAATTCCATTTTTCAGGTTTCTATTCCTTTCCAATCACTTCCTTCTCTTTAATAGCAGATACATTGCAAGGCTGAGAATTTAGTTCTCTTCTAACACTGCTACTAGCATAATCAGACTCTCTTTCTGGATTTCAGAGATCCCAGGTCTGTGGCTATAGGAAACAAGATTTTCTTTCAGGACACACATAGACACCTTCACATCCTTCATGCAGTGCATAAGTTGCATTTTGAAACCTTCAGCTAATCCCTTTCTTTTATTTAAAATATAGGAACAACCAGTAAATATTACTGCACCTTTTACCTCTGTTAAGGTTTCAAAATAATGCTCATCCGGAGCCTTGACACTCACAAGCATGGACGTATGCATATACAGTGGTGGTATTTTGCATATGTCTATTTCCAACTCACACCGTGGACTATCTGTAGCATCTTAATTATGGGAAAGAATTATTAAAGCCTTGCATCTAATCAAAATAAAGAGCCAATTGCAAAAACCCCACAACCAATTAAGAAATCCCATTTTTAAGATTTAGTTTTTCAGAATCCTCTCCCAATAGCAAGCTGTATTACTCAGTGTCCTCTAAGAAAAGAAAACCAAGAGAAGATAGATGTAAATATCTGACATTTTATAAAATTGTCTCTCATGACTATGAGAATACATGAGTTTAAATTATATAAAACAGGCTGCAGGTGGGGAGCTCCAATAAAGGTTTAAAATCAATTTTCCAGCAGGAGTTGGCTGGCTAATGAAGAGATGTGAATTCTCTCAATTAAGCCAGTACTTGCTTGAGCAAACTGGACACCATTACTTAGCCAAGTTGACACACAAGCCTAACCATCATGATGTGTTCTTCATGACAAACAAATACTCATTGTTACATAAACAAAGTATTTGAACATGATAATATTGAAAGCTGGCTTATATTTTTATATCAAATATCATGACAAATATAGCAGGAGATTATACCATGAAAAGGTAGTTCTTTATAAACCAATTCCAGCAAGTCCAATTTCAATTTCAAAGTTTTATGTTTCACATCATTAAATAAATATTAAATAAAATATGTTATAAAATTATCATTCTATGTAGAACATTAAAACATCTTCAAATGGGAGTGAAAATTAAAAATGCAACATATAAGATTTTACAAGAGTAAAACAATGAAGGTATTGTAAAAACTGGGAGAATAAGAGAAAAAGAAGGAATATAACAGACTTAGGATTTATAGAAAATATGTGAAATAAAAAAATATTACATGAATATATATATTGAAAAATATAGGGAAGTGAAAAAAATATATAAGGAAATAAAAGTAGGAAAACTGACAAATTTTTCTAATAAATTAGAATCTTCACTAATTATGTGTGTTTTATCATTCAGGTTTATTATTATTTTTAACTTTAAAATCACATTCATAAAATTATAAATATTACAAGAACCTAGGAAGAAATTCTTAGTGTAATTAAAAACTTTTAAAATGTAAATCTATTAAAAAATTCACCAAAGAGAAAATAATGACCTAACTGAAAAAATGAGAAAAAAATACATATAGGTGACATATAGAAGAGCAAATAAGCAGTTCAAAGCAGGAAAATTATCAATCTCAACATTTTTCAAATTTTTAAAATAGAAATAAAGCTTATTAAAACATTATGTTTGTTGGCATATAGTTTCTCATAATATCCTTATATGATTCTTTTTATTTCTTTGAGGTCAGTTGTAACTTCCCACCTTTCATTTCTGATTGAATTTATTTACATCTTCTTTCTTTTTGTCTTTGTTAGTCTAGCAAAGGGTTTGTCAATTTTATTGATCTTATCAAAGAATCAGTTTTTGGTTTTGTTGAGTTTCTTTATTGTTTTTCTGTTCTCATTTTCATTTATTTCTGCTCTAATCATTATTATTTCTTTCCTTCTGCTTGCTTTGGTGTTGGTTTGCTGTTCTTTTTCTAGTTTCTCTAGTAGTTCAGTTAAATCTTTGAGTTTATCTTTTTCTTGTTTTTGGACATAGGCATTTAATGCTATAAATTTCCCTCTCAAGACTGCCTTCACTGTATCCCATAAATTTTTATAAATTTTGTTCTCATTTTCATTTGTCTTAATACACTTATTGATTTCACTTGCAATTTCTTCTTTGACCCACCGATTATTTAGGAGTGTGTTGTTCCATCTCCACACATTTTTAAATGTACTTTTTTCTTGTCTATTATTGATTTCTAGTTTCATTCCATTATGATCTGAGAGGGTATTTGTATAATTTCAATCTTTTTATATTTATTGAGATCTGAATTATGACCTAACATGTGGTCTATCCTGGGGAAAGATCCATGGGCACTTGAGAAGAATGTATAACCCTCTGAGTTTGGATGCAGTGCTCTGTATATGTCTTTTAGGTCCAACTTGTTTATCATATTGTTCAACTTCTCTGCTTCGTTGTTAATCTTCTGTCTAGGTGTTCAATCTAATGATGTAGGTGGGGTGTTGAAGTCTCCAATGATTGTTGTAGAAATGTCTACTGCTCCCTTCAGTTTTGCCAGAGTTTGTCTCATATATTTTGGGGCACCCTGGTTAGGTGCGTAGATATTTATGACTGTTATATCTTCCTGGTGAATTGTCCCTTTTATTAATATATTGAGGCTCTGTATCTCATACGTTTTTTGCATTTAGTGTCTGTTTTGTCTGATATTAGTATAGCTACCCCTGATCTTTTCTGTTAACTATTCACATGGAGTATCTTCTTCCAACCTTTTACTTTCAGCCGGTTTGTATCCCTGGGTCTAAGGTGAGTTTCTTGTAAGCAGCATATGGATGGCTCATGTTTTTTTATCCACTCTATCCGCCTGTATCTTTTGATTGGGGAGTTTAATCCATTCACATTCAATGATATTACTGTAAATGCACTATTTACTTCCTCCATTTTATTCTTTGGTTTTCATATGTCATCTTGTTTTTGTCTCTCTTTTTACTCTTTTGGTTATCCTTTCTGCTATTCTTTCTTCTATACTCTCCTCCAAGCCTCTCTCTCTTGTCTTTTTCTTTCAGGTTCTAAGGCTTCCTTTAATATTTCCTGCAAAGGTGGATTCTTTTTTGGAAACTCTCTTAGTTTCTGTTTGTTTGTGAATATTTTATACTCACTTTCATATTTGAAGGACAGTTTTGCCAGATAAAGAATTCTTGGCTGGCAGTTTTTCTCTTTCAGTTTCCTAATTGTATCATAAAACTGTCTTCTTGCCTCCATGGTCTCTGAAGAGAAATCTGCACTAAGTCTTACTGGATGCCCCTTGTATATGATCGTTTGCTTCTCTCTTGTTGCTCTGAGAATTTTCTCTTTACCTTTGAAATTTGACATTCTGAGTAGTATGTGTCTTGGCATAGGTCTATTTGGATTTATT
>JAQZBX010029286.1:0-27380 GCA_029593785.1 Cabassous unicinctus
ATGCCCTTATTAGATGATCTCAATTGTATTGCTTTCCTAAATTCCTCAAAAAATACAATCTCATTAGAAAATGTAATAACACTTACACTGAAGTAAAAATCTTTCTAAACACCCTGTTCTGTCCCACACACCTCTGCCCCACATGCCCATTTCTTCCCTTTTTATCTACACCAAACATTTAGACCTTGGAATGCATGATTGGATAAATTTTCTAAGTCAAATCTGGAAATCCCTCATACTAAGAATTCTTGCATTTGCTCACTTATTTATTCATTCATATTAAGATATTTTGTTAATTTTCTACTAAGTAACAAAAAGTACTTTCTCAGCAAAAGCCTCAGTGGGCTTTTTCCCCTTATAGCAAATCCTTAATTTTTGTTCTGGCCCATGATAAATCAGGTCCCAGAGGAATCATGGGAAATCTGGACAGGGAGAATCAGACCCTTCATTTTCCAGCTCCCATCAGTCAGACAATTTTCCTTCTATCCTTACCTAAAGTTTTAGAGAAAGGTCTCTTTTTCCCAGATTGTTGTTTCATCAAATCTTCGTGAATGTGAACCTAAAAGAATAGTTTCTGCAAGATTTAATCACTTGTCCTAGTTGTAAGTGCTGTCTCAACTTTCCAGAAGAGTGGACTCTGATTTAGTCAGTAATATCTGTCAGTTTACAGCCAAAGTCACTCTCCCACAGGGAGATCTGAGATTAACAACCTCACAGAGGAGCAGTTGGGAGCTGAGAGAGCTCCAAGGCTTCCAGTAACCCTTGTGTGACATCATCACTGACATAGCTCAGTTCCATGAGCTCAGTTTGAATCTAAACATGACAACAAGAAAAACATGGCATCAAAGAAGCATATTTGGTGAGAGGGTAAGATTATATAATAAAAATGAATTTAACCATTTCCCTGTCCTCAAAAAAATTGCTGTCAGTTGTGGGAGAGAGAAAAAACTACAGAGATTGATAGCAAACTATGATGGGATATTTCTTTCTCCCAAACCTCTCATATGACTCTGGTAGTTATGCTTCATCTTAAAATGGAGGCCTAGCATGCTCTCGGGTTAGAACTGTTCAGAGCCAGCTTTGGTAGACGCTGCAAGGGGGAGGAGAAACAGTAACATATCTCATGATGCATCAAGCCTCCTATGAATAAACATGAGGAGGTGGGCATTTGAACAAAAGTGAAGAAGAAACTTTTAAAAGTTTCTACAAACCAGTAAGGGAGTGTCTACTATGAAAAATACATTAGTATGTGGCAGTTTCAAGGCTGTTGGTAAGTGGCAGTTTCACTGACTCCAATGTAGGTCCTGTGTTTGAGTCTCAGCTTCACACTTCACTGACCATGTGTTCTTGGATGTTTCATTTGACCTCTCCATGCTTCGCTTTACTCATCTGTAAAATATAGAGGACTCTAATCCTCACATAGATTTCTCACTAGCATGAAATAATCTAACACTTGTAGACACAGAACAATGAAAGGCGGGTAGATATTAAGACCAGGTAAATGCTAGCTATTACTGTTATGCTTTAGGCCACCATTTGCTTAGTATGTCCAGATTGGTGATTTCCCTGATTTATGGATTCAGATAGCCCAAAATTCAAATTTCATCCTCTCCCTGCTTGTGGATCCTAAGAATGGTCATTTAAAAATATCCTATTAATCTTAATAATAATATCTTATTAATTCTTGTAATTATTAACCTTATTCTTATAAAATCAAAACTTAGCCTAGACATATATTTTGCCTAAGAGCTACCTCCTGAAAATCTCCTTGTTACTCAGATGTGGCCTCTAAGCCAAATTCAGCATATAAGCTCATTGCCTTTCACCTCGCATGGGACATGATACCTGGGGATGGGCCTCTCTGGCACAGAGTGATTATTACCAAGTACCAGTTAGCAATGCATTTGGAAAAAGACCCTGAATAAATGCGGAAGTAGTAAATACAAATGAGTTTTTACGCTAAGAGATTTCAAATATGAGTCAGGATTTCATTCCAGAGTTTACACATATGTATGTCTTTGGAAGATCTCTTTGACTTCCATAGAAAACAATGCCTCAAGCCTGTAGGCTTTAGAGATGTCTGGACACTATAATCATGGCATTCAACCTCAGCAAATCAGTGCCAAGTCTGTAGAGTTTACCTCAGAATATATGATAATCTATCTCCCCAATGTAGCAGAGATAGATTCATTCATAATTTTCCTATACATGGTTATTTTGTCCATTTTATTTGAACTTATAATTAGCATGGCACCAGTTAAATATTTGTCCCAGATACTTAAAACTTTGGGTTTCTCATGTGTTAGTTAAGCCCTTAATCTCAGCAGGATTTCAGTCAACACCTACTCTCCAGTTCATCAGATTTGCCCAGGACAATTAATAAAAGGATGATGATGGACAACACGTATTCCAAAAAATAGAAAATATTTACAACTCCAAGCAATATAGTTCCATCCATCTCCCCCATGGTGTCTAAGCCCCTTCCTAGTTGGAAGCAGAGTGGCCATCACCACACCCAAATCCTCAAGACTGAGGAATGAAAAAACATAAGAGGACCATGCAACTATGGAACAAAGTATGATTTTTCTTGTAATGGTAGAAATTGTAACATTGATATAAAGACAGTGGTTACCAGAGATTTTGAGGGGAGGGAGAGGGAAGAATAGGTGTAAAATGGGTATTTTTTTTTTTTACCTTAGAATTGTTCTGTATGATATTGCAATAATGGATACAGGTTATTATACATTTTGTCAAAATCTATAACATTGTATGGTGCAAAGTGTAAATCATAATTTAAATTATAGACCATAGTTAGTAACAATACTTAACTATTTCTTCATCAGTTATAACAAACGTACCACACTAATGAAAGACATTATTAGTAGGGGAAAACATGAGGGGAGGGGTGGGGAACATGGGAATCCTCTATACTTTTCATGTAACTTTTACATAAACCAAAACTTCTTTAAAAATAAATAAAAAATGAAAATATGGAGAAAAAGAAAAAAGGAAATAAGAAAAAAAGTGGAAAAATAAGACAAACTAGGCTCCCTCTGTGACCACTATCAAATCTCTCATGCTGCCAGTGCTCAGCAATCAATCACCCTGTAGCCTGTCCTCTGCAAGTAAGGTACCTGGCTGAAGAGAAAAAAACAAGGAATAAGTAATAAAATAAAATAAAAACAACTCAGTCTAAGTTTTCTTTCATGAGGATGCTTGTACCACAACTGAACCTCCCACAGGGAGCTGAGTGGTGTCTGACAACTTGGTGCATCACTCTTTGGCTCCCGTCTCTTCTGGGCTGTTTGGGCACCTGGCAGCTCACCCACTGCCTGACCCTGCCCTACTTTCCCGCAGGATGGTTGGTCATCTGATAGCTTGCCTGCTTCCTCTTCCAGCTCCTCTCTCAACAGGGCTATGGGCACCTGTCAGCCCACCCCCTCACTTATGCATTTCCTCTCTCATACAGGGCAGGTGGGTGTGACAGCCCACATGATTAGCTTCCTCTTTCCTTCTTCCTGGATCTGCTTCTGCAATGTCTGCTGTTTTTCCTTTTCTTGGAAACTGGCTGAGAGCCCATCCACCAGCCCTATATACCCTCCTTACCACTTCTCTAGCTCTCTGATTTGGCTGGGTGCCACTCGCCACACATATTTGCTCCACAAGTCCCCCACCTCAGGAGTCTGCTGGAAATTGGGATGCACCCTTGATCCCCGGGTTTCTTCCTCACTCTCTGAGATGACTGAGCACTGACCTTCCAGCCAAATCAAACAGCCTGCCTGCCTCTCCCCTAGCCCATTGAATAACCCCTCCCTAGCTTCTTTCTCCAATTGCCTCCATTGTCCTTCATGTTCCCCTGTGCCAGGTTAGCCTGCCTATCTTCCCACAGTTTATGGAGCAGGAGCTCAGTTTGCCATTCCCTACTCTGCCATCTTGGATCTCCTTTCATATTAAATCATGTCTTATTCTCAGATAAATTACACATCAATTGGTAAAACTTTATAAATATAATCCAGAAGTACAAAATTCCCCTCTAAAATTAGTAGTTGACAGCATAATATTGTTTTTGTCTTACAAGTGAGAAATAGAGTCACCTATAGGTGGCAGGGTCTTAGCATAAATTTAATGAAGTCCCTATTGTATAAAGGCAGTAACAGAGACAATAATTGAAAGCAAATTGATAGCTTTAATGTACTTTGAGGATTGTTTATTTCATCCCCCTGTCTTTCAAAAATAAGGTAAAAAATGTTGAAAGATGGTAAATGACTATATTCTTATAGCAATTCACTTATTAATTTTTCATTTTTGTTTTTCATATTAATATTGAAATTGGGCTAACATGTGCATTTGGTCACTTCCAAAATCACCAATTTAATAAAGAATATAAAGAGTTGATGATCAAACAACAGCAACAATAAACCAATAAACACTGACATGGATGTAAGTCCACAATTGTTCCATTATCTAATTTAAATGTCTCTGTTGCAGTTTGAAAGGAAAATTACATGATTTCAGCAAATACTGCTTGAGTGATTACTGTATTCTGGGCATAGCAATAGTTGTAGGAGGTACATAATGCATTAAACAAAATCCATTCCCTATACAACATATCATCTAGTGGAAGAAAAATAGACATGCATGTGGTTTCAATAAAGTGTAATATGCTCAACGTAATGATGTATAAGAAGCAAATTAGATCAATTAGGACTGATAAGACACAGAGGCTGGGCTAGGATGAGGAAGGAATTAGGAACATTTTCCTGTCTTGGAGCCAATGAAATGAAATTACAGTCCTAAGAGCAAGTAGAAATTGTCACACTGAAGTCAAAAGGAGAAGGATGTTCAATGGCTCCATTTAAATGGTCATGGTGTTTTTAGCAAGCTGTAGTCTACAAGGTTAGAACATGTCTCAAGGGAAAGAATGATGGAGTGAAAGTAAATATAGAGACTTATATGGGAGATGTAGCACTTTGAAGCATCTTGCTGCGGTCCTTTAGAATTGGAGGACTGAAAGTAGCAGACACACAGAGAAAAGCTGCAGAGATAGAGAGAAGGAGCCTGGGAGCTTAGAGAGGAAAGTGGGAGAAAGGGAGCCACAAATGGAACAGCCAGAAGCTGAGGCAAAAAGGCTCAGAAGAGAAGCAGATGTTTCCATGTGCTTGCCACACAGAAGGACTCCAGGATCACTAAAGCCAAACTTAGGTGACAGCATTTCTAATGTGCCTTGATTTGGACATGTTCACAGCCTAAAAACATTAAGCTTTTAACTTAATAAATTCCCTCCATAAAAGCCAAACTATTTCTGGTACATTGCTTCTAGCAACTCTAACCAAACTAAAACAGGAGCCAAAACTCAAATGGCCATGTATGGCATGCTAAGGAGTCTATCAAGAAAGACTGTGGAACCAATGAGTGATTTATGGATTAATAAAGTACATATGGTGTGTTAGAAAATGCATTCTGACTGCAATATGAAGAAAAATCTGAAAGAGGAAGAAATGCCTCTGGAAGACTGGATTTGGAGGCTGCTGCTGCAGTAATATAAGAACATACTATTTTCCCAGTTTGACACCCTTACTTCCCCATAGTCACTTTGTGTCTGTTCCTTTTAGTATTTGTATCATCTCCCCTCTTATTCTCACCTCTAGATTCTGTGAACTCATTTTTGTCATGTAGCCTCAGCCCTATCAGCACACGCTCAGGGAGGTCTTCCAGGTTTTTTGGAGATTTGTCATATTTTTCTATCACACAATCTATAAGACCTACCATGGGCTACAGCTTACTGAAGTAATCAAATCAAGGGTCCCATCCTCAATAGGTTCACACACACAGGAATAGACCAATTCAAGAACATAAATTTCTGGGGTCCCCTAAAGACTCAAATTACAAAAGTAATGCATTGTGTTCACTATTTAAAGTTTTTATTAGACTTTAATTGATAAACTGAGGCAACACTAGTGCTTCCCATTTACTTACAACTAAGGGTTTATTACTCTTTCTACTGTTTCTCTTTCCTCTGTAGTAGGCATTATGTACTGTATTTCCCAGCCTTCAGAGTTTCCTACAACTATTCCTATAGCAAAATGGAAACCCGTCTTATCTTAGTTTCCAGATATGCATGGGAAAAAAGACGATTTGATTGATATTATTATTATTATTAGGACTTTGAGCAAATTTTAAAAAAGAAAAACTTAGCTTTACCTTGTCAATTTATCAATTGATCAATTTATCCCAATGGAAATTTACAAACTCACAGAGGTACTGGAATAAAAATTTCTGCAAATTAAATATCTCTTAGATAATCTTGTTTGGAAATCAAACAGGAACCATGTATTTTCTTTGTTTTCATTTTCCCAAGAGACTGTTATAAATATACTATCTTATGATTGATAAAGATTATATATGCTAACGTATATGCTGAAGATACTGGTTTCTTCTTTTCTCAAAACTTGAAATGAAATTGGGAAAGGTCCTTGAATTTGCTTTAGAAAACACTGAAACATTTCCTTAGAGAGTAGGTAAGTTCCATCTTCAAGATTCCTCAGACCTATTTTCATATTGAAATTTATTAATAGATATTCATTGAATTTCTCAGTTGATTCTGTTACATGGCAGCTGTGGATCATTGCATATAAAGTAGAATTAAATAGGGCACCTAGAAAGTTGAACATTGGACACCTGTTAAGTTTTGTTTAAGCAGCCTACATCTAATCACTGTCCAAGAGCAATAAGAAATATGATTTGGTATTTATTATTAAAACAGAAACTTAGTGATTTTTTGCTTCTTAAATAATGTTTACTAGAAAACTATGACCATAATTTAGTAATAGAAATGTAATCAATTGTTGATACTGTTACACCTTCTACTTGGTAATATAGATAATCTCTTGTGGCTGCATATTTTTAGAGAATCCATATATAGTAATTTACACTTTCCCTGTTAATTGCATAAGTGAATTCAAAGGATTGCAACAGTAATATCTTTTTTTGTGGTTTTGAAAAAGTTGAGAGGAAATAAATCAGAAGATTAGTGATTTGTATATCAGAGAAGTATACAAGAAAATCTTGAAACTCAGGGACATAACATTCAAAAGAAATCTGAAGACCATAAAAATTTGTTTTGTTTTGTTTCCATCATGTCCAGTTTAGAGAGAATATGGGGCACTGGACCTAATACCAAGTTAAGATTCAATTATAGAGATAAACTAATTTATTAAACAAGTACATAAAAATAAACAAACAATATAAAGCCAAGTAGTCAATTCTATTTGTCAAAAGACTTAGAAGATTTGGGTATTTATTGCCTGGTGGGTTGCAGTAATCAGTGAAATCTGTCTGGAAATGGTGGGAGTTGAGTAGACGCTGATGGGTTAAGCAAGACCTACTTGGAAATGGTGAATGCCTGGCTCCCCTGCAGCAGACAGCCATAAGGAATCTTATGGCTAAAAAAGATTTAAACTACAGTGTTAACTGGAGATTTTTGAGTATGTGGGTTATATAAAAATAGCACTGTTTAGGGAATTTTAAATTATGGTGGGTCCAATGAAAGGGAGAGTGTGGCAACTCTGTGATAGTTAACTTCACAGTGATTGTGTGATTGGAAGATTTTAGTATCCAGGATGCCACAAGAAATAAGAGAGATAATGACCTGAGGTGGTAATTGTGAATTTATTCTGAAGTGTTTGGAAGCAAAATAATACCCAGGTGCTGCTTTCTAAAAACTTACCTCAACATCACTTATGCATCAGGCCTAGAAGAGGCCGTTAAAGATCATCTAATTTAACACCCACAATTTACTTTCGGTTAAACTGAAGTGAAGAAAAGGGAGGTATTAAAATCATCTTTTTAGGAAGTAGCATAGCCAGATGAAGGAGATATTGTTTTACTTTGATTTTGAAATAATCCACTGTTTTAAATTATGATATTGATAATGAATTTTACTATTTAAATAAATGTGAAGATGTTAAATGATTCCTGTAGGTACATAAGAGTCATATTTCCTTTTTATAGAGATACTTGAAAATAGGGAAATAGTATTTTAATAAACTGGATTTAGTGCATTTATGTGATTATGCAAAAATTTATCAAAAATAACCTGTGTTAAAATATGTACATGTTTATTTTCCACATTTGCTATTAAAATACCGTCTAAACATAGTGTCATTTAAAATGCCTTTCAAACATGATTTGGTTAATTACTGGATAAAGAATCTCATAGAGATTCAAAGGGTTCAATCACGTAGACTCTTAGAATACTGGCAAGGGAAAAACAGCTGAGATATCTTAAGTGAAGGGATTAAGCTCATGCATCAAGTTAAAGGTGAAGTAAAGATAGACTGGAATTAAATATGTAACAGAGTTTTTTCACTGATAAACAGGAATATAATCTTGAAATAAGTTTTTAAAAAGTGCTAAATTTTTTAATTTTGGGGAATAATTTTAAAAGTCTAAATTGCAATTGTTAAATGAATTAGACACCTAATTTGACTACTACTGATATCTTTCTTTCACTATTCACTAAAAAAGTACACTGTGTGGCAATTGATGCTATCATAGTCTGGAATGATTTATACATTTTTTAATCTCTAAAAATCCTACTTTATTTTAAGAGCTCTATATTCACAAATTTGAATGATTTTGACTCCACTGAAAGGAAAAATGATGGAGAGTGACATAGTTCTGAAAATAAAATTTAAATATCTTGTTGCTGAAATTATAAGTAATAAATATAAAATATTTTAAATACTAAGGTTCAGGATTTATATATGTGAAGTGAGAAATTACAGTGTGATTTGAAGGAATGGATTAAAAGCTTGTTTTCTATAGTTCTTTCTTGGCTTATCAATGATACTTGAAATTCTACCAGCAGAGAGTTATTTATCTGTTAAGGTTTAATATTTATTATGATGGAAACATTAATAGAGGTGGTATTTTATTACTTTATTATAATGACAAGAAGGAAGGTGTAAAAATATTGGGAAAGAAGAAGAAAAAAGCTAGTCTATGTTACTTAGACTGGCAGCATGGGCACTAAAATTGGGACACATTTCTAAGAAAATTGGTTAGGAAGAATTGAACAATTTGTTTACATGAATCAAAAAGAAACCAACTTATCCAGGTAAGTATGAGAACGGATGCATCTCTAACAATCCAAGCTAAACCCGCTGATGCTATTCTCAAATGCCAAATACCTCCTGAAAGTCAAATATATTTTGTTGGTTTTTTAAATTAGAGATTCACAGAAAAACTATGCAGAAAATGCAATTCTTACATATCCATTCACACATGTAGTTTTCCTTATTATGAACACTTTGCATTAGTGTGGTACTTGTGTACATATTTGTTTTTTATGTCTGAGGTGATAATGTGTTGAAAAACAGAGATAACCAACTTATCTTGGTCTTCCATTTGTTGACTATGAAATATAATATTTCATTTATAAAATTAGGATGGACCTTCTTTAACATTCCAATCAATTTAAAATATCTTTATAAATCGATAATCCAAGTTCTCCCACTGGGATTCAGCATTCTAGGAATGTGTTTTAGGACCTGGCAGAACAATGGATTGTTCAGCCAACATGATTTTTCCCTATTTTACAGAAATGAGGAAATTGAGGTGATAATTAAGATCATGTATGTGGAATATACATTTTCACTAGAATTTGAAATCCAACTTGAATGATGAGGAAAATAGCAAAGGAAAAACTGCAGAGCCAAATGCACATGTTTAGCTGCAGTTACAAGACTTGACTAACATACATTATGATAAATAAAACATTTCTAAAAGTTGAAAACTGGGCATCAGACTTGCTCAGGTAGGGCAATCTCTCTTGCAAAATAGGGAAGAAGGCATAGAAGAAGTCTAAGTGATCTACTTTGGAGACATCTAGAGGCCAGGGAAATGCTATACCCACCCTCCAGGAGGGATTGGGGTTGCAGAATTGGAAAAGCCAGTGAGAAAATCATGGGTTTTTACTCTTACAGCTGGGAACATCACCCAGCCCCCACCCCTTAGACAAGCACCCTTAGCAAGACTTGAAGCTGAATGGCCAGCAGAGAGAAGAAAGAGCAGATTTTTCCCTGGGAAAAGGAAGGGTGCAGCAGAGGGCTGACTGTGGTTTCTCACTGATGAATGTAATCACCATAACTTGCTAGCTCTGAAAAGGTAGTGGTAATTGAAGGATTCATCTATGTGGAAGGGATTGTTGTAGAGCACCATTTGCTGGCCAGCCAGGAAAGTGAAGGAAGACAGACTAGTCTCTTCCAATTCTTTCCCAGGCACAAAAGACCTTGTTGGGCTCCATTAGCAGCTCCCTACCCCAGTTTTGATATCCTAAACAGGTCAATATTATTAAAGATTTAGAATAAAGCAAACTAAAACTCGAATAAAAGCTGTGAAAAAAAAAACAAAAGGCAAGAGATAGAAATTGATAAACAGAACCAAGTCATCACCGTAAGCAGGAGCCTAAGTATCACCAGGTGAAAACAACCTATTCTAAGAAATAGGAAGATGTGAACCAATCAAATGAACAAGCCAAAAATGCAGAAGAAACTCAGGATTTAAGACAATAAACGCTGTCCAGAAAACCTCCTTAATCAATCTAAAGAACTGAAGGGAAATATGACTAAAAAGATAAAGGACATTAAGGTGACACTGTATGAACATAAAGAATAATTTGAAAGCCTGCCAAAAAAGTAATAGTTTATGGAAATGAAAGATACAATGGCTGTGATTAATAATCCATTAGAGGCCTATAACAGCAGATTTGAAATGTTAGAAGAATGAATCAATTATTTCAAAGACAAGATACTAGAAACTGAAATGATAAGAGAAGAGATAGAGGAAAGTATACAAAAGGTTGAACAGGGTCTCAGGGAACTGCATGAAAATATGAAATGCACAAACATATATGTTATAGGTATCCCATAAAGAGAAGAGAAAGGAAAAAGCATAGAAAGAATATTGTAGGAAATACTGACTGAGACTATTCCAACCATTATGAAAAACATGAATAACAATATTCAAGAACAACATACTCATAAAAGAATAAATCCTAATAGACCTACTCCAAAACATTTACTGATTGGATTGTCAAAGGCTGAAGATAAAGGATTTTGAAAGCAGCAAAAGAAAAGCAATGCATTACTTAAGAGGGAGCTTCAATTATGCTAAGTGCCAATCCCTCTTCAGAAACCATAGAGGTGAGAGGCAAAGGTTCGATATATTTAAGGTAGTGAAAGAGAAAAATTACCAGCAAAGAATTCTTTATCTGTTAAAACAATCCTTCAGACATGAAGTCAAATTTAAAGTCTTTACCGACAAACAAAAGCAGAGAGAGTATGTTTCCAAGAGAATGAATCTACAAGAGATATTAAAGAGTGTATTACATACACCCTAGCAGGAAAGACATGTGAGAGAGCTTGGAAAACAGTGCAGAAATGAAGAACATAAGAGAAATTGAAAGGGTGAAAAACAGACAATAGTAAGAAATGACAACAGAAAGTCAAGGCATAAAATGGACAAAGTAATTAACATCTTTATAGTAGTAACACTGAATGATAATGGCTTAAACTCCCCAATTAAAAGACATAGATTGGTAGAATGGATTAAAAATATGAGCGATCCATTTGTTGTCTACAAGAGACTAAACTTAGATGCAAGGACACAAGCAGGCTGAAAGTGAAAGGTTCAAAAAAGATATTCCATAGTAATAGTAATTTAAAAAGAGCAGATGTACGAACACTAATATCAGATTAAATATATTTTAAATCAAAATTCTTATAAGGGATGAAGTAGGTGACTGTATATTAACAAAAGGGAAAATTCACCAAGAAGAAATAACAATAATAAATGTTTATGTACCTAAAATAGGTGTCCCAAAGTTAAAAGAATTCTGCAAAGTATTTTACATTAGTTACTTTAATCTCCACAACAATGCTTTGGATAAATCATATTGCTCTCAAAAAAAAGTATAACCTTCTTTCTGATGACACTGAGGAATCAAGTATGTATATACCACATATATATATGACTTAAAGTGAAATATGCCAATGTAGATAAAGGTTTGTCAATTTTGTTGAACTTGAATAAACAACTTTTGGTTTTGTCAATTACCTTTATTGTTTTCTTGTTCTCAATTTAATTTATGTCACCTCTGATAATGTTTATTTCATTCTTTCTGCTTACTCTGACCTTAGTTTGCTGTTCTTTTCCTAGTTCCTCTAGCTGTGTACTTAGGTCCTTGATTTTCGTGTTCTTCTTTTTTAATGTATGCATTGAGGGCTATAAATTTCCCTCTCAGCATTGCTTTAGTTGCATCCAATACTCTTTGATATGTTATGTACTGTTTCATTTATCTGGAGATATTTACAGATTTTGCTTGCAATTTCTTCTTTGACCCACTGATTATATATATAACATGTGTTGTTTAATCTCCATATATTTGTGAATTTTCCCTTTTTCTGCTTGATATTGATTTCCAGATTTATTCTTTTATGTTCAGAGAAAGTGATTTGTATAATTTTGATCTCTTTCAATTTATTAAAATATACTTTGTGACCCAACATATGGTCTATCCTGGAGAAACATCCATCTATGAGCACTTTAGATGAATGTATATACTGCTGTTCTGAGCGGCAATGTTCTGTATATGACTATTAGGCTTAGTTTGTTTATCATATTACTCAAGCTATCTTTTCCTTTATTGATCCTCTGCCCAGATGATCTATTTAATTAAGAAAGTTGTGTATTAAAATCTCCAACTATTATTATTGTACAGACATCTAGTTCTCCCTTCAGTTCTTCCAGTAATTGCCTCATGTAATTTGAGCCCTCCTGGTTAGATGCATATACATACATGATGGCTATTTCTTCCTGGTGAATAGCCCTTTTTATTAGTATGCACTGTTCTTCCTTGCCTCTAATAAGAATTTTGCTTTTAAAGTATATTTCATACAATATAAGTATAGCTATCCCAGCTTATTTTATGGTTACTGCATGTATGGAATATCTTTTTTGATTCTTTCACTTTCAATCTATTTGTATCCTTGAGTCTCAAGTGAGTCATTTTTAGGTGGCGTATAGATGGCTTATATTTTCTTACCCATTCTGCCTGACTGTGCCTTTTGATGAAGGAGTTTAATACATTAACATTCAATGTTATTGCTGTGTAAGCTGTTCTTACTTCACAAATTTTGATCTTTGGTTTTTATCTAGCATATATTGTTTTCACCACTCATTTTACAATTTCAGTTACTTTTACTGATTTAATCTTCATTTTTAGACTCTTCCATGCCTCTCTCTTATCTTCTCTTATCAGTCTCTGTCACTACCTTTAGTATTTCCTGCAAAGCCAGTGTGTTGGTTGCAAAATCCCTCAGTTTCTGTTTATCTGTGAGTTTTCAAAACCTGCCCTCATTTTTTTATGACAGTCTTCCTGGATATGAGATTCTTGCCTGCCAGTTTTTGTATTTCAAGGTCCTAAATATTCCATACCACTGCCTTCTTGCCTCCATGGTTTCTTATTGGGCATTCCATATATGTGATAAATCTTTTTTCTCTTGCTTTCTCAGGATTTTCCCTTTATCTTTGGCAATTGACATCCTTATTAATATGCCTCAGAGTAGGTCTGTTCAGATCCATCCAAACGGGAAAACATGCTTCTTGGACACAGATACCTATGTCCTTCCATAGGGTTGGGAAATTTTCTAACAATATTTCATCAAATTTTCCTTCTGCCCCTTTTCCCTTCTCTTCTCTGTCTGGGACTCCCATGATATGTATGTTTGCATGTCTCTTGCCATCATTTAGTTTCCCGAGACCCTGTTCAACTTGTTCCATTCTTTTCTTTATCTGTTTTTTTGTATCTTTGCTTTCAAAGGCTATGTCATCATGTTCACTGATATTTCTTCTGCCTCTTCAAATCTGCTGTTAAGTGCCTCTAGTTTATTTTTAATTTCTTTTATTGTGACTTTCATTACCATAAGACCTACTAATTTTCTATGTATGCCTTCACATTCTTCTTTGTGTTCACTCAGTATCTTCTTAATATGCTTAATCTCTCTAGCCATCTCATTGAATTTACTAAGGAAATTTGTTTTAATATCAATGATAACTTTTCTCAACTCCTTCATGTCATCTGGAAGGTTAGTTTGTTACTTTGACTAGGCCATATCTTCGTGTTTCTTGATATGGATTGCAAATTTTTTTCTTATTTTTTTACCACCTGATAAACTATATGTATTTATTCTTGGTCCCTTTTCTCTCTTTAGTCTAGGGCTTTCTATTTGATTGGTTTTGTGCTCCAGTCCCTCTTTGATACTTGGTTCAACTTCATTTGAAACTTACACTGGTTTACGATTAGCCAATCTGATTTTTTCCAGCTTTTTTCCATCTGTTTCTTACCCTTTCTCTCTTACATGTTGCAGAATAGGAGCCAAGGATGCAGTTGGTACTGTGAGCTGTGGAAACTGAAACTGCCCAGTTTGCCCCAGAAGGTGAAGAAACTTTTCCCACTTTTCTCTCCTGCAGCATTAGATATGTAGCTGTATCTTTCTGTGGTAATACAAGCCATGCAGGCCCAGACAATCTATAGTTGTACGAGGGACTGATGAAGTGTTCCACACTTCTTCCTCCCCTACTTGGGGCAGGGATGGAGCCACAGGAGTGAGCAGCAAACTAAGCTGTGTGACTCAAAACTGACTGCAGTTACCATGTAGACATAAGAAGCACATATCTCCATCTTTCCCTGCTGGGGGTGGGATTGGAGCCTCCTGTCTGCCCAAGAATCTAGACCTTGTAGGCTGAAAGTGACTGCAGGTTCTAGAGAAAATGACTGTCCCTCCGTCTGTTCTGTCACAGGCAGGGATGGAGCCACAAGTGTGTCCAATAATATAGTCTGTGTGGGCAAAAAGCAGCTGCAGTTGCCTGGAGAATTTGAAGAAACACCACCCCCATTCTATCCTATTGGGGCTGGGGACATAGCAACAATTTTGCACACCAACCTAGTCTGTGCAGGCCAGAAGTGCCTGCATTTGTCCAGAAAGGCTACTGCAGATTCCCCAGCTTCCTCCATGCTGGAGGTGAGGCTGGAGCCTAGGCTAGGGCTGCAATCCAAACTGGTTGGACAGACACCAGTCCCTGTATTCACTGTGATTTTCAATCAGCCCCACTTCCCCTCTTGCCAGGGGCAGAGTTAAAATGGAGGTTACTGGCCTTTTTCTGACTTGGACATGCTTAAAGTTTAGTTGCTATTAGAATTGGACTCTAGCCATCCAAATTTACTAATCAGTAGCTGAAATTGCTGTCTAACCATGTCTTCCTCCCCCATTTTTGGGAAATGGACTTTCCAACTCCAGTTAGGGAATAGCTCCTGAAGTGGTTTTGTCTCCTGCAGGGAATGGACCCTGGCCTCCTCAGTGAGGAATGGTCTAGTCATGAATTATCACTGCAGATCAGATGCTGCTATATGCTCTTTTCTCCTAGGTTCCTCAAAACAGCAATTTAGATAGTTGACTATGGAACTCCTTACTCTGCCACCACCTTGCCCCCTCCACATGTAGCTATATTTTTCCATTAATTAATTTTTAAGTTCCCTTTTCAAAACTCTTTTACAGATTAAGGTGACCTCAAAATAAAAAAATCCCATTGCAATGAAGATGTAGCCTTAAAAATAATCTGAATTATACATTTTTTTTCTTTACCTTTAATTATAAAAATCTTTCATGTTCTCAAAAATATGGAAAACCAGAAGGTAACAGTCTGGTAGTACAGAACATATACAACAGGAAGACATTACCAACAACTTAATCCATCTAAATCACATTCTGTATTATGCAATTTTAAGATTTAGAATTATCTGCTGTAAAAGCCATTGGCAGTAAAGCTTGTCAGTATACCCCTAAATTATGCGGTGTAAATATTTCCTCACTTATAAATGAAAAGTCTATTTTTTATTTAAAAATAATATTTAAAATACTGGTTTGGAGATATCTTAAATTAATTGCTAATTGATTTGAGTGGATATAAACCATAACATTATTTTAGTCATGTGTATGGGGAAAACAAACAAATGTGAATTTCTTTCCCCTTATTCTCCACTTCCCAAAATAAAATGGGAAATGGTAAGTAAAAATCTAACTAAACTATAAAAAAATATATTGAATTCAAATAGAAAGAAATAACTTTCCACATATATAATATAAATAGGATTTTCTCTATAATTATGCTAATTTTTTTCCTTCGGAAATGTCTATTTTCACTCTTTCCTTCCAGCTTTTGAAATATTTCAAATAATTACTTTCTATTATGGAATTAAAATGTTATGAGTCCATGGTTTCTTAACATTCATCAGATGATAAATGAAGGAGACTTTTTTTTATTTTGGGAAATTCATGAAGTAAATAATAATAGTATTCATAAAATTAAGGTTCACAAATCAAATTAATCTTCTTAAGAAACTAATGTTAGTAGGGTACTCAGGCAAAGGCAAACATTCTGTCTGCATTTATTGCTACAAAGTTAATTACCCTAATTAAATTGTTGATATCCTAACCAAACAATTTTTATAAATATGTATATGAAACCCCAGTTTTCTCCAATTCCAAAGTCATAGATGATGCATTATTTCACTTCTTGAAATCTTCCCTTTTGATTTCACTTTCCCCTTAGATTAATGATTCACCATGTATAAACTGCCACCAATTTCTATCTCCTTAATTGTAAACTGGAGAGGATACCTATTTTCTATTCTTGACACTGCCATTGATTTTAGTTGTGCACTTTACAAATAACTTCATTTCTTTCTATAGTGATTTCTTCATCCAAAATATAGAGACAATATTTTTCACATAACTAAATAAGTGAGTCAGATCTGAGTTTCAAATTTAAGATAGATAAAGAAGACCTTAGGTAAGAATAAAATACTAACCAAGTTGATATGTTATTGTGTTCAGTTTGTAGCTCATACAAGAGAAATTGTATGTTAGAGAGGTAAAAATTACTTGAGGTTTTCCTAGGTTACATACATACAGAATACCTAACTAACACTTACCAAGTCAGATCTTGAAACCAGAGTTGTCTTAGACCAGTGTTTAAATTCATAATCACAAAAGAATACCCCCAAATTTCATAGTACCTTATATTTAATGCAAAACCATGTAATCCACACGATTAATGACACAAATTCAGACATTCTAATTTTGATGGTAGATGGAAATGACATGAGAAAATCCAAATTTTCAAAGTCTATACAAATGTAAACAATACTCAGAATTTGCAAACTTACCCTGTTCCTCTCTTCTACATATATAGCCAACTTACAAAGAATAAGAAAGTTACACCTAACATACCTGAATAAAAATCACTGAATCTTATATTCTCAAATATGTGCATTGGTCATTCAGTGTGGGGGTAGGTTTTTCCCTTGGAATGTGGCATTGGCTGTTGGTAATTATGGTAGTCAGTGTTACAGGTAGCTTATTCTTTGGATTTAGTTCTTCTTACTGCTCTGGTACATATGAATTCACTTTTTCTTAATCAATGCTTCACTGACTTTCTACCCAAAGTCATTATAATGTTTTGCACTTAAATGAATTTCTCAGGATGATAAGCATTATTTTCCTGTCATTGATTGCTCTGCTTGGTTGTTTGGAATATCTCATCAAATACCAAAGGAGCAACTCCTTGATTTTATTGCTGTCTTAATCTCAAAATAAATAACCCAATGTAAATCAGACAGTATGCCTGTATATAATTTAATTTTTTATCTATACAATGGTATCAAAAATAAATTCAGTGTATATCACATATTCAGTCCATATAAGGAAATGAGGGGGCATAATTAACCATGGTTTTTATATTCCTGCTTCAATTGTTATAGGACCATTTCTACACTTTCTTTTTTGGTATTGTCTGTTTCCTCATTGAAATGTGGTTATCTACTCTTCAGATTATTTCATTTCGGTTTCTTGAAATCATATTCCCCTCACTATTAGTGCTATTGATAATGTGTAATTTCTAATTCCTCCTACCTTTGCCAGAGTAAACTATGTACAATGGGAAGTTATAGATGCTGAGAAACAGTTTGAAGGAAAGTAAAAGAATTTTAATATTCAAATGAGTCAAATAAAAATCTGTAATTCATTACTAAAATTATCCCCAGTGGGGTCTCACTCACATGATTAACTAAATAATGGGTAAAGTATAAATTGTAAAACTACATTTTTCTTGTTCTATGGCATTAACTTTTCCTTGCATGTTGTTTGGAATTACCTTCCTAAATAATTAACTGACATGTTGGATTTCCATTATATTCACATTAATAGACCCAGTAAAGCTTGAATAGAATCTGGATTCTAACAAGTATGCAAGCTGTATTATCTTAGCTATGTGTGATTCATGCATCTTAGTCATTAGACATTTCCCCTGGGTCCCAAAGATTCAATGTTCTGCTCTTTATGAACGTTTTTTAAATGAAATTAAATTTATGAGACTTTTGCTTTGAGGGTCTTTGTTTTCTAAAATCTGTTTAAACTGACTGAAGAGAAAAGAAAAGTCTCGGCCCTCATGTTAGTTTCATTTCTCTACTAAATTTGGCTTCACTGTATACTCTGATGGCATTAGACTATGTTTTGTTAATTTCTAATTATTATTTAAGTAAATTTCCTGAAAAATCATAAACTTAGGCTCTAAGTATCATTCTCTGTTTGATAGAAAACTCCCATCAGAAGAATTTATATTTATATGGATATGGCTGAATATAAATTTGTCTCTCCTCTGCTCCTTATCATTTCTTTACATCTCTTTTTCCTTCATTTCTTCTATAACAATGCATCCAAAGTTGGAACCTGGCTTCCAATGTGCTGCACGAGCAGAATAAGTAATAGCAAACATGTTTGAGCAGTTACCAAATGGACTGCATAACAAATAATCTCATTCTGTCTTCAAAGGAAACCAATGAGATGAAGAATAAGAACTTCCATGAGAAAATCCTGTCTAAGATAATCAGGTAAGGAATAGATTATCAATAAAAGCCAGAGGAATACTTAATTTAAGGAGAAAGGAAGGGTATAGTTCAGGAAGGCTCTTAACATGGGCTTTAGAGAGTATGACAGTGTTCTGTTTCTTGATTTAAGTGGAGGTTTCAGAAATAAATCAACTGTATGTCTTTTTTAAAAATTTTCTTTACATATTCTATTTTGTAATTTAACAGGGTAAGAAACATGCAGGACAAGTCTAAACAATTATCCAAGTCAGTGAAACAATCAAGGATATGAGCTTTGTTATGCCTCTAAAGAACTAATTTGAAAGCAATTCTAAATTGTTTTTGTTTTTACTCTTCAGTAAATTCCCTAAAAACCTAAAGTCACTTTTTAGCTATTATTTTGCTTTTCTTTTAGATGCTTCCTCCAGCCAAGGTAGCATTTCCAAAGTTGTTCTTGCTCTTTACAGAGAAAAATTTTGGTTTACCCTTCTTTCTCCTTGCAGACTTCTCAGGGTCCTTTCCTCTAGATCTTTCTATCTTCACTCTTCATCCACAAAAGGTATTTGGTATCATTGATTTTCTACTCCCTAAAGTGAATAAAAATCCATATGTTTTTCAATGTAACAATTACGTAATTGAAATCTTCTTCATATAATATGTACTATCCCTACAACTAGGGATACAACTAAAATACAAATATTTTAATGTATTTTATGTGTTCACCCATTAATATAAACAAAATTGGGATCACTATATATAAACACACACACACACACACACACACACACACACACACACATATTTTCAAACTCCTTTTTCAGTCATCATAGTATCATTAAATATTCACAATCGTAGAAAATCAAAGAAAAAGACAATTGTTCTCCTCCTGTTTCCACTGATAGCTTTAACATTTTACAATATTTTAATCTACTTTTTGATCTTTGTGTTTTTCCCTAAGTAGACACTATATGTGCTTTATTATTTTATATCATGATTTTTATTCCTCAGCTTTAATTGACGCTATAAAATTTAACTTTGTGCATTAAATTCTTGATAGGCACTGTCTTCCAGAGAAAAATTCAGTGTCTCTGTTAATAAAATACAAAATTAATAAAATACTTACATTTGTATGTTAGAATAAATGAAATATATAATTATCCAATATATAATCAATTTTCTTTCTCATAGCCTCAGTTAAAAGGAAAATTAAGGTTTTTGGAAGTGGTTTCCTTTTGGAAATTCTTAATAGGTATCATAGTGTTTGAGGCACCAATGTAAACATAGTAGACTATGAGTCAAAAATGAGATTAATAGGAGAAGGGGCAAGATGGCAGCAGAGTAAGGAGCTTCAAGAGTCAGCCCATCCTACAGTGCAGTCAGTAATCATTCAGAGCTATCTAAAACACCATTTTGGGGGACCCAGGGGACCAGAAGAATATCCTACAATATTCATGGAAGAAAAGAAGGAGGTTACTGTCCATCTTCAGTGAAAATCCTTGAGTACAGCATTCCATACTGCAAAAGCCAGTGCCCATCCTCCTGTGGCTGCATAAGCCACCTCAGAAGCATTTCCCTGGCTGGAGTTAGAAGCTCCATTTCCCAAAAATGGGGGAGTAAGAAATGGTCAGACACCAGCTTTAGCTACTGATTAGTAAATTTGGCTGGCTAAAAGTCTATTCCTAAGAACAGCTAAAATCTGACTGGATTGTTGGACACTTGGGGTTCTGTCCCAACTCCCTGACAGGATAGAAGCGGTGGTTTTTCCCAAACTTTCTGGGCAAATGGGGTGCTTTCAGCCTGCACTGACTGGATTATTGGACACCTGTGACTCCATCTTCACCCCCAAAAGGAAAGAAGATTAGTGTTTCCTCAACTTCTCTGGGCAACTGCATGTACTTCTGGTCCACATGGACTAGATTGTTGGGCCCTCCTATGTGTCTATCTCATACCCTGAAAGGGCAGAGTGGATGGTTTTCCTCAGCCTCTTAGGGTAACTTCAAGTGAAAATGGCCATGTGGACTAGATTGTTTGCCACTCCTGGAGCTCATTCCCTGTCCCTGGCAGGGGAAGAGGGGATCAGGTAGTTTTTCACTCTACAAGGGAAATTTCTGTCAGTTTTTATCTACACTGCTTAGTTTGCTGTCTATACCTGTGGCTCCATCCCTGCCCCAGGCAGGGGAGAAATGGGTGGAAAACATGATCAGTTTCTCTGGGCAACTACAGATATCTTTTCCCTGCACATCTTGGATTACTGAAAATGGCTGAAGCTCCATTACTACCACTGTCAGGGGAGAAAGGGGAAAAGTTTCATCATTTCAGTGGGCAATGAAGGAAACTTTAGCCAACACAGCTTACAGTACTCAGCTTCCACTATGCAACCAGCAAGGGAGAAATGGGGGGGAAAAAAGATTAAAAAGATCTGAGAAAATTCAGTTTGGCTAAACACAAGCCACTATAAAGTTTCCAATTAAATTGAACCAAGTATCAGAGGTACTGTAGGACAAAATCAATCAAATAGAAAGCCCTTGATTGTAGGAAGATCTTGAGGGACTAATAGGTAAGCTGAATGCTGTCACAAAAACAACAGAGAAAGAGCCAAAATCTGTCCAAGGGACCTGGATTGTGGGTCAACAGACCAGATCAGTGCTGCACAACCCACAAAAAGCTGAAGGAAGGAGCGATGAAGAAGCCAAAAATGACAAATGTGAGTTACCAAGCCCCCACTGCAGCTAGAAAGGGCTCCCCTCTCCCACCCCCAAGATAATAAGCTGGGGTAAAACCCCCAGCTCATTGCAGCTGACTGAGAGATAAACAGATACCTTCCTCGCTGTCAGCTGTTTCAAGGGAAAAAGTAAGGGAGTTTAAGAAGCTTTTTTTTGTTTAATTCAGCCATCAGAGCCTGCTTTGAATCTCTGATCTGGAGAGTCAACATAGGAACAGACACAGGAAAGCCAAGACTGAAACACTTCCATGGAAAAGTTCACTGACTTCCACCATCTGCTGGCCAATGTGTGAATCACATGGGCAAAAACTTCACATTCTCTGTATCCAATGCCTGGGAGAGAATCTGCACCCCACTAGTGAGTCATTGGCCCAATTGAAAACTTAAGCTGGGTAACTTTAAAGACTGAGAACAAGTTTAACCAAATACCAAAGAAGAGCTGTGAAAAAAAAAATAATAGGCAAGAGAGAGAAATTGGCTATCAAAGTAAATTCACCAGCAAATTCAGATGCTTAGAAATGAGCAAAAAAAAAAAAAATACAGGTCATACTAAGAAACAGGAAAAGATGGCCCAGCCAAAAGAACGAAACAAATATCCTGAAAGGATATAGGATTTAAGACAATCAGTGATAATCACACAATTCTCTTCAATCACTTGAAAGACTTTATAAAACATATGAATAAAGATATAAAGGATTTTAAGAAGACACTGAAATAACCTAAAGAACAATTTGAAAGCCTGCAAAGGAAAGTAACAAACATTATGGGAATGTAAGACATGATGGATGAGAGTAAAAATACATTAGAGGGTGAGTATCCTCACTGTCCTGGTTTTGTGATAATCAGGGTAGGCTAAACATTTGCTATATTAGAAACCATGCTTTATATAGAAACCTAGTTTCTCCCTAGGTCTGGTTTTTAGAATGCTGGTGATAAACCAAGCTTGATTTATTATATGAACAATCTGTATGGGAAATGACAGTAACTTTAGGTATCTTTGGTCAACTTTAAGCGATATAGCATGGGTGCAGATGTGGCTAAAATGGTTGGGTGTCCATCTCCCATATGGAGGGACCTGGGTTTGATCCCTGGGACATTCTGGTTAAAATTTAAAAATGAAAAATATAGAAGTTGCACAGGCCACCAGGTTCTGTGCACAGTTGCTACATTAGGCCCTCCTAGCCTGTGTACCACCAGGCCCTATGAGCCAGTGCATGGGTACGCCATCAGGCCACATGAACAGGTGAGCCCCCAAGGCCACATGTGTGGGTGTGCTAGCAGGCGATGTGGGTGCACCATCAGGCCCCATGCTCAGTTGTGTCACCAGGCCCCATGAGCTACACAGCAAATGATGACTTAACAGGAGAGTGACACAAGGGAGAGTCAAGAGGAGATGCACCAAAAAACAAGGAACTAAGGTGGCACAGGTGGTAGGATGCCTCTCTCCCACATCAGAGATTCTAAGTATCGAATCCCAGTGAAGACAGGAGAAGGATGAGAAGAGAGGGCAGGAAACAGAGACAGAGAGTTGCACAGTGAATGGACACAGAAACAGAAAAGCAGGAGAGAGGTAAAAATGGATAAAAGTAAATAAATAAATAAATCCTAAAAAAATGTATGGGGAGGAAGATATGGACTATAGTTAGTAGTAATACTTTGACGATGCTCTTTCATGATTTGTTAACAAATATTTTGTAACAATGCAGGGTGATTTGGGAGGGAGGGTGATGTGTGGAAGCCCTGTATGATGTTATGCATGTTTGTTTTGTAAATTCACGATGTTTACTGAACACTTATAGTTTATGTATGTTCATGTATGAATTATATACTTCAATAAATTGTTTAAAAAACAAAAGAAGACACTGAATGAACAGAAAATAGAATTTGAAAGCATATGTTGACAAACATCAGACTTTATGGAAATGAAAGGCACAATAAATGAAATTAAAAATACCTTAGAGCCATATAACCACAGATTTGAAGAGGTAGAAGAAAACATCAGTGAGCTTGAAACTGGGTCACCAAAAACAAACATACGAAAGAACAGATAATGAAATGAATGGAAAAAACTGAACAGTGCCTCAGGAACTAAATGATGGCAAACATGTATATTCGTACATGTCATGGTTTCCCAGAAGGAAAATAGAAGGGAAAAGGAGAAGGAAGAATATTTGAGGAAATAATGGTAGAAAATTTCCCAACCTTATGGAAGGACATAAATATTTTTATCTAAGAAGCACAACATAAACCCATAGAAATAAATCCAAATAGATCAAATCTGAGACACATAGAATGTCAAATCCAAATATAAAGAGAGAATCACAAGTGCAGCCAGAGAAAAGCAATTCATCACCTATAAGAAATGCCTCCTGAGTTAAGTGCTGATTTCTCATCAGAAACCATGGAGGCAAGAATGCAGTAAGTAGTATAATATACTTAAGACCCACAAAGAGAAAAACTGCCAGACAAGAATCTTATATCCAGTATTATTGTCTTTCAAAAATGAGGGTGAGTTTAGAATATTCACAGAGAAACAGAATTTGAGAGTTTGTAACCAAGAGACTAGCACTGAAGGAAATACTAAAAGGGGTCTGTAGCAGTTTGGCAGTTTGATGAAGTTATGAATTCCAAAAATAGATATTGAATTATGCTTGTAAACTGGTCTGTTAATCTGGGCATGAATAAGCTATGACTAGGGCATTGATTGGGCCATATCAGTAGGGTGTTGAGCCCCACCCCTTGGTGGGTGGGGGAATCAAATATAAAAGGCATTTCAAAGGACAGACAAAGCAGTTCTGATGTTGGAGTTTTGATGCTGGAGCCCAGGGAGGTGAGCAGGCAGAGGAGCTTGGTCATGAGGAAGGAGAGAAGGCCCTGGGATAGAGATGAGCCATTCACCTGACAGTTCACACCTGGCCTTGTGGAGAGAGGCAGATCCTAAAGAGCCTCATAGTCTACAGCTGACCTTGTGGAGGAAACAGAGGCGGTAAGCCCATAGAGAAATGCAGCCCTGGAAAGAGCGGAACCCAAGAGGCCTGAACTCAGGCAAAAATCGGCAGCTGCCTTGCTCCAACACGTGGCAACAGACTTTGGTGAGGGAAGAATCTTATGTTTTATGGCCCAGTAACAGTAAGCTTCTACCCCAAATAAATACCTTTTATTAAAACCAACCGATTTCTGGTATTTTCCATCCAAACCCCTTTGCCTGACTAATGCAGGGTCACACACCCTGAAAAGAAAAGACAGGAGAGAAAGGCTTAGAAGAGTCTAGAAATAAAGATTATATCAGTAAAAGTAACTAAAACTGTAAAATGCGTGTTGAAAATAAGATATGAGCGATAAAACCTAAAGGTCTAAATGGGTGATGTAAAAAGTGCCTTTACAGTAACAACACTGCATTTTTATAATTAAATTCCCCAATCAAAAGGCACAGACTGGCAGAATGGATAAGAAAATATGAACCTTCTATATGCTGTCTACATGAGAGACAAATTAGACCCAAAGATACAAAGAGATTTAAAGTGAGTGGCTGGGAAAATGTATTCCATGCACACACTAACCAAAAAATAAAGCATGAGTAGCTATAACTATATCAAATGAACTATAATTTGAAAACAAATCTACTATTAGAGACAAGAAAGACTATTATTTATTAACAAATGGACAATTTACCATGAAGAAATAAGAGTCATAAATGTACATGCCCAAAACCAGGAGGCCTCAAATTATATGAGGCAAACACTGGCAAAACTGAAAGTAGAAACAGATGTCTCTAAAATGATTGGTGGAAACTTCAAAACAACACTCATTATTGGATAGAACATCTGATACAAGGATCAATAAAGAAACAGAGAGCTTGAATAATATGATAAATGAACTAAACCTAATAAAACTTTACAGAACATTGCAAGCCAAAACAGCAGGATTTACATTTTTCTCAAGGTCACATGGATCTTTCTCCATGATATACCATATGCTGGGTCACAAAGCATATCTCAATAAATTTATTTATTTATTTATTTATTTATTTTTAAAGAAGCTTCAGATTGCATAAATGTTTCACCAAATATGAGGGATTCCAATATATCCCTCCCACTCCCCTCCCACACTTTCCCCCATTAACAGCATCATTCATTAGTGTGTTACATTTGTTATGATTGATAAACAAATATTTAAGCATTGCTACTTATCATGGCCTATAGTTTACATTATGGTTTACATTTTGTGCTACCCAATTTTTTAGGTTTTGACAGAATGTATAATGGCCTGTACTTCCACAGCAAACAATCACTCAAGCAGGGGTGTTCTGAGGACCCTAGAGACTCCTAGACACTATAGGCAAGGCAGACAACCCAAGGAAATTGGGACCCCGTCAGTGAGCCTTACTTTGAAATATATGATAACCTATCTCCCCAATGCATCAGACTGTCTCATTTATAATTTTCCTACACATGGTTCTTCTGCTTCTCTTATTTGAACCTGCAATTAGGACTATACCTGTTAAATATATGTCTCAGAGACTTAAATCTTTGGTCTGCTCATATGCCAGTTGAGCCCTGAATCTCTTCAGACTCACTCAGCACAACTAATAAAACTATAATGATGAACAAAGCCCATTATAAAAAAAAAAAAAATAGCAGAGCATATTTACAACTGCAACAATACAGTTCCATCCAACTGCCCCATGGGATCTAAGCCCTCTCTCAATCAGAAGTAAAGTGAGCATCACCATCCCCAAATCCTCAAGATTGAGGAATGAACAAAGATAATGTGGGAATGCAACTATGAACTAAAGTAGATTTATTATTCCAGTAATGGAAGAAATTGCAACATTGATACAAAGGTGGTAGTCATCAGAGGTTCTGAGTGGAGGGAGAAAGAATAGGTATAACATGGGGCATTTTGGGGATATTGGAATTGTTCTGCATGATATGCAAAGATGGATACAGTGAAATTTCAATAAATTTAACAAGATCAAAAATTATAAAAAACACCTTCTCTGATCATGATGCAACAAAGGTTGAAATCAATAAGTAGAAAAATAAAATTCACAAATATAGAGAGATGAAACAACACACTCAAATAATGAGTGGGTCAAAGAAGAAATTGTGGGAGAAATGAATAAATATCTCGAGACAAATGAAAATGAGAACACAACATATCAGAACTCAGTGAAGGGAGTGCTGAGATGGAAATGTATAACCCTCAATGCTAACATTAACAAAAATGAAAGAGCTAAAATCACTGACCTAGCTAAAAAGCTGGAGAAACTAGGAAAAGAACAACACTGTATGCTCAAAGCAATCAAAGTTAATGATATAATCAATATCAGAGCAGACATAAATGAAATTGAGATGGAAAAGCAATAGTGACTACAAAACCAAGTTTGTTCTTTGAGAAGATTAACAAAATTGACAAGCAGCTAGACTGACAGAAAGAAAGAGAGAAGATGCAAATAAATAAAATCTGAAATGAAAATGGGGACATTACTACTGACCACACAGGAATAAAAGAGATTATAAGATGATAGATAATATGGGCAACTCTATACCAACAAACTAGACAACGTAGATGCAATGGAAAAATTGCTACAATCATACAAACAACCTCCACTGACTCTTGAAGAAATAGAGGACCCCAACAATCCAATCCCAAGTACAGTGATTAAAACAG
>JAQZBX010029287.1:0-27386 GCA_029593785.1 Cabassous unicinctus
AATGCATCAGAAATGGATAAGTAGGAGCATATTTCAAGAGATATCCTAAAGGGCTATTGATTCTGTCCTTCACACAGAGAAAAATGCCTTAGAGTAACTGGCATTGATTAAAAATGGCATATTTGTGACTCTTAAGATGCTTTGTCTAATTGGAGGAAATATCAAAAGCTTATCATGATACAACAGCATAATAAATGCAGTCCCACAGATAGCTAATATGGCATGACTAACCTTTATGAAAGAGGTTAGAAAAAAGAATCTTGAAAAAGTTAAAAGTTTAAATGACATTTAAAGCCATTCTATGTTTATCATCAATAAACATAAACATAAAAGGTAAAGTTCAGAATAGCTGATAGAAGGAGCACAAGCAACAATCAGATTTTCAACTGCTTGCTTTCCTCTAAGAAAGACGCACATATACCAGCAATTGTGGATGGCAGTAAGTAATTATGCTTACCTGTAAACATTTTAGTAACAGCCTTACTCTGTTTTCGGGCAGAACAGAGAAGCAATAGCCATGGTGGAAAGAACTCATGGTGACCAGCTAAAAGCTCTGCAACAGTCCCAGATAAGCTGGTAGACGTTTGTTCACCTTCAATAACGTTACACCGTTCATCAACAGAATCAACAAGTAGATAAAGGCTTTGCTGAGGTGGCTTCATTCCCAAAAGAGGGAGTAGAACACACCTGTAAAACACATCCACACAAGCATTTTGAATGCTATGACGTTAAAATTTATGATTTAAACATTAATATTAATAATTATGATATAGTCTAAGAAAAAGTTAAAGTTTTAGAATAAAATGCACAATTTTCGACTCCTTACTTTAAGAAGAATACTGGTCCTACGTAGTTCATGCTTCTAATATGACATTTTCCAAATAAAATATATGTTTGTGTGTATTAGTAGTTTAGCATAATTATGAAGAAAGGCAGTAGGAACTCAGAGGAAATTAGGTTTCAATATTCCTTCCTGATTTTGTGAGTCAATGATAAAAACTTGAATTGTTCATTTGCAAAATGCATGCACACTTAAAAATGAACAATGGTAAAATGTGTTGCTGAAAACAAAACAAAACAAAACACGTTAAGTACCACATTTAATGAAGAACATTTTTCTGTCATTATATCAGGGGTTCCTCAGAATTTAGAAGTGTTTTATCATGACTATTTCTCTTACAAAACTGTGCTTTATACTAGCTTATCAAACAATTTTTAAAGGATTGTACGAAGATAAACTATGGTCTAGGTCTCATTTGATATATTTTGAAATTTCAAAGTAAAACAAACCTTGTTTTATTCCATTGAATAATGCATTTCCTATTCATGTAATTTATATTGCAGTTGATATAACTTATTCATAACTAAAACAATGCTCATTCATTCTAAACAAATATTTACTTGATGTGTGCCATGCTACAAATAAGGTACAGAATGGACACAACAGTGAAAAGAACATAATCTATCCAGTTATTTTCATAATATTTACAATCCTTTCTATATCCCTCTTCTTAATCCTTTGATCCCATAGACATCAGGATCCAATTCATCACTATGTCCTGTCAAAATCTTTCTAAAAATCTTTCAAACCCACCTCAGTTTCTACCATCATCACCCTAGTCCAAACTACCATCATCTCTTTCATTTGGGCTACCAGAGTTACCCATGTAACTCCTCCCCAATGAGCTTGCATGGGAGCCACAATAATGTTTTAGGTTTCATTGACATTTATCAGATACGATTACACAAAGACCTTTTCATTTAGTTTCCTCTGACTGGTATGTTCTTCCTTTCTCTTTTCATGTAGTTAGCTCCTATTAAATATACAATTCTAAGCTTGAGAGCCAATTTCTCAAGGCTGAATCCCTATCATATGCTTTAATAACATCAAATAGTTCTCTTTCACAGCACTATCAAATGTACAATTTTATACTTACTTATTTAATGCCATTAATGTCTGTGATGGTTAATTTTATGTGTCAATTTGCTAGATTATAGTATCCAGTTGCTGCTGTGGAGGTATTTTGTAGATGGAATTAGCATCTACAATCAGTGGACTTTCCGGGGGATTATCTCCATGATGTAGGTGGGATCCATCTAATCAGTTGGAAAGAACTGAAGGCTCCAGAAGGAAGTGCTGCCTCAAGACTACACCATCTACATATCAATTTTCTTCAGCCTGTTGGTCTCCCCTATTTTGACTCACAACTTCAACGTCAACTGTTGCTGGAATTTCTAGCCTGCTGGCTGGGCTGCCTACAAATCTCAGACTTGCCAGCTTTCACAGTTGCATGAGCCAATTCCTTAAAATAAATCCCTTAATTTGTATACACACACACACACACATACACACACACACACACACATGCTTCTGCAGAGAGCCCTGACTGACGCAACGTCTATTTTTCCTTTAGACCATAATCACCATAAGACCAGTGACTATGTCAGATTTGTTTATCAGTGTACTCACAGAACCTAGTATAGTACCATGCCCACAGTATATACTAAATAAATACTTGTTATAGTTGAAGTATAGGATGGAAAACACCTGCAATGCAGAGTACTAAGCGCCATGATAAAAAACAGTAAAATTATTAACATGGTAAATAAGAAACGATCAACTTAAGGCAAAGGATGTCAGAGAAATATTCAAATATTAGGTGCTCCTGGTGAGCTGGGTTTTGAAGAACCAATTATAATTCTCTAGGAAGATAGAGAAGAGAGGGCAATCCTGCCAGGAGAAACATGCTATCTTTGGGAAGATCTATTTATTCCTATGCATTTTCTCTGCTGAGAGCACAAAGAAGGTTGATGAAAAACCACTAGTCACTATACAGCATAACTAATGCCATTTCAGAGCTAATCAACACTTCTGAAAAAGTATGTAGGAAACTAACTTAACCTATTTTTTTGATAGGAATGGGGTAGGTGGAGAGGTCAGGGAAGTTGGAAACTGAGGGTTGGTAAGTTAATGAGCCAGGAAAAAGTTAGGAGAAAGAGGTAGGGTAGAGGAGGACAAAAAGGGGGGTGGGGGGCGGGGAATCTAATAGCATTAACAGCATATGCAAAGGCCTAAAGAGAAAAAACAGAGAATAAAGAGTGGAAGAAAGAAATTATGACAATGAATAAATGCTAGGATTTTTAAGCTTTGTTATGATATCTGGACTTTGCCCTAAGGGGACTAAGGAAGCACTGAAGTATTTTAAGCAGGAAATTGATACATTTAGATCAATGTTTGGAAAGATAACTGGTTGCATTTGCAGAAGAGACTGAAGCAGGGCAAATCTAGAACTTTCTGAAATACTATCACCAACATCACCATACTTTATCTGTGCTTCATGTTTTGTGCACAATATATGTTCATTAATTCATTTAATTCTCATATTAATTAAGATGAGTACTACTATAATACTCATTTTCGGATGAGAAAAGGAGATAAGTAAATTGTCAGAAGTTATTGATAAGTAATAAATAAAGTATTCAAGCCCAAGGTCAAGCTCTAGAACCTATACTAGGGTAACCACTCATTCTTGTTTGCCTGGGATGCTTGGTTTTAAGACTGAAAGTAAGAGTCACTGAACCCCAATCCCCTCACCTCCACACTCACACCCTTAGTCCTGGCCAAGCCAGGATGGTTGGTCACCCTAGTCACACTGACTGTTTCTATAACTATTATAAAGAAGTTTTAGTTTTTGTTTTTGGTAGGTGCCCTTTAACAGGTTAAGGAAGTTCCCCCTTCAATTCCAAGTCTGCTGACAGTTTGGATCAAAAATGGATGTTAAAATTTTACCAAATGCTTTTTTCTGTATATCTTAAAAGGATCATTTGTTTTTTCTTTTTCAATCTGCTATTATGGGGAATTACACCAAACGATTTTTGAATGTTAAACCAACCTAAAATTTGTGCCATAAATCCCAGTTGGTCATGACAGTATCACATACTTTATATTGACAAATACAATTTGCCAAAATTTTGTTAGGAACTTTTGCTTCCTCGATCATGAGAGATAATGGTCTGTAGTTTTCTTTTCTTGTAAATATCTTTCTCTGGTTTTGGTATCTTTGGTATCATAGTAATTCTGGACACGTAGAATGAGCTGGGAGTCCCTTCCTCTTCAGGCAGAAAATGTTTAGTTGAGTTGTCTAGTAAAGCACTCTGGGCCTTTGTGGGAAGGCATTCAACTACAAATATAATTTCTTTCACAGACATAGGACTATTTCTTTTTGAGTGAGCTTTGGTAGTTTGTTCTGCAAGGAATTTTTCCAATTGACCTACGTTGTCAAATGTATAGGCATAAAGTTGTTCATAATAATTCCTTATTATCCTTTTAACATCTGTAGAATCTTTATTGATATGCTTGTTCTCATTCCTGATATTGGTAATTTGTGTCTTCTTTTTTTTCTTTCTAATCAATTTGAGTAGAGGTTGACCACTTTTATTGATTTTCTTTAAGAACCAGCTTTAGGTTCCATTGGTTCCCCACCCCACCCCCCGACTGTTTTTCGGTTTCATTTATTTCCACTCTGATCTTTCATCATTTTTCTTTTGCTTACTCTAGGCTGTTTGCTTTCCTTTTCCTAGTTTCTTATAATAGGAACTCCTGCCATAGTTTCATACTTTTCCTCTGTTGTAATAAAATCCTTTCACACTATAAATTTCCATCTAAGTATTTTCATTTTCATCCAGTTCAAAAGTTTCTGATATCCCTTTTGAACCCTTCTTTGAAATTTAAGCTACTTAAAGGAGTTTTATAGTTTTCAAATATTTGGGGATTTCACAGCTATCTTTCTGTAACTGTGTTATTACCATTGTTTAATTCAATTATGATCAGAGAACATACTTTTTACAACTTGAAACCTTCATATTGTTTAGCTTTTTTTTTCCTTTTTAAAGACTTCCTTTTTTCTCTATGTTCTAAAACAGTTTAAATATGATTATAATTATGTTTTCTAAAAGTTAGAATCTTCTCTTTTTTAAGATTGGTGTTTGCTATTTCAGTATTCTCTATTTCTTTTATGGTAAATGACCTGTCCTCAAGGGTCAATTTCAGAATTTTTATTTTCTTAAAAATTATCCATTCATGTTCTCAAATGTATTTGCATAACAGAAATGTACAGAATAATCCGTTATGATTTGTTTCACTGAACTAGTGATTATTTCACTATTTTTTACTTTTTACATGTTTTCTCCCATTTTTTCTTGATTAAGATGTCTCATGGTTTATGTATTATGTTTTGTTCAACCCCCAAAATATCAACTGTCATGTTTTAATTTTAACATTTTTTCACTTTTCTATTTCATGAGCTTCTAATTTTTTTTTACTCAATTTATTTCTGTTGTCCTTTTTTTCCCGAATTTCTTGAAGCTAATGAATAATAATTCATTTACATTTTCCTGTTTTGTTTGATCATTAATTAACTAATTAAGGATATGAATTTTTCTCGATGCACTACTTTAGCTATATCCTATGGACTCTATTATCCAATCTAATTATCGTTTTATAAACATTCAACAATAAAATTTTGGTTTTGATTTCTACTTTTATTCAAGTGTTGCTAGGAGATTTGCTTTTATGATTGTGTGACATTCCTTTCCCACAGGTCAAATTTGTTTATCTGTGTTAACTATACATTTACTCCATCATTCATACTACTTTGGAAAATCAGGTTTACTCTGTGACCTGATATATGGCTCATGATTGTGACTATGTCACAGGTACCTGGAAAAAGTGAGTTTCTTTTTTCTTGTTATAGAGTTAAATACATATCCAGTAGATCTATCATATTACTTACTCTATTGAATCTTCTATATCCTTAATCATATTTGAGCTGAAATAGGTTATGACACATACTTTAGACTGACTTACCTTAGTTTCCTAGGCTGTTCAAAGCAAATACCATAAAATGGGTTGGATTAAACAATGGGAATTTATTTGCTCATGATTTTGAAGCCAGAAAAATGTCCAAATCAAGGCATCATCAAGACTATGCTTTCTTCCTAAAGACTGGCTGCCAGAGATCCTTGGTTCCTGTCACATGGTAAGCCACATGGCATCACCTGTCTTTCCCTTCTCTTCCACTGTGGCTTTCTCCCTCTATGAATTTCATTAAAGGACTCTAGTAATATAGGATTAAGACCCATCCTGATTGAGGTGGGACAAACTGAAGTAACCTTATCAAAAGGTCCTACTTACAATGGGTTCACATCCACAGGAATGGCTTAGATTTAAGAATATGTTTTTCTGGGATACATACAGCTTCAAACCACCATACTACCTCAACACTCATTCCTTCTTCTACTTGTATGCATATATTGAAAAGATAAAAACTGTATTTCCCAGTACACATGGCATTTTGGGTTGCAGATGGGATTTAGGTGCTGCTTAACAAAAGCACTTGTGCTAATTTTTGACTTGGAAATGAGTTACATAAGGAGAGAGAAGCAGGGTGCAAGGACATTCACTTTGCCAGGAAAGATTAAGAATGTTGATAGGCAAGCGGATGTGGCTCAAGCAGCTGAGCGCCCACCTCCCACATGGGGGGGGGGGTGTCCCGGGTTTGGTTCTCCATGCCTCCTGAAAAAACAGAAGCAAACAACAAGCGAAACAAACAATAAAACCAACTCAGGGAAGCCGATGTGGCTCAGTGGTTGAGTGCCGGCTTCCCACATATGAAGTCTTGCGTTCAATCCCTGGCCCCTGGTACTTCAAAAGAAAAAAAATGTTGATAAAACACAGATTAATTAAATATCTTTCTACTATGTTCTCTGTTTCTCTTCATAGATCAAGTCATGTTTTCTAAATGTTTTTATGTTATTTAATGCATAAATGTAGATATGCATTAGTAATACATAACTATAGTATCTTCATGATGGATTACTCATTTAATGTTTTAGACCTAAATTTCAATCTTGTCTGATAGTTCCCAAAAGCTCACTTGCTTTTGTCTTTTTTCTTTGTTTGTTTTAATGTTACTTGGATTTGTCCGGTATGCCATTCTCAACCCTTTTAACTTCCACATGTCATTTTGTTTTAGGTTTTTTGCTGGTATACAGAATATAACTGGGTTTTGCTTTGCATACAATCTGAAATTTTTCTTTTTAAGAAGTATTATTACACAATGGAATATTATGCAGCTATAAGAAGAAATGAAGCTGTAAAGCATGACAACATGGATGAACCTGGAGGATATTTTGTTGAGCGAAGCAAGCCAGACACAAAAGGACAAATACTGTATGACTGCATTACTATGAACCAAATATATTGTGTAACATATTGTTTGAATCAAAAATTTTTTTAGATGTATCCAGTACATTTAATTGAGAAATGTATGTATTTATTCATGTTTACTTTTTAGTTTTTAATTGTTTAATTTTAAATTATTAAATGCACAAAATAAAGTAAAAAAAAATTTTAAAAAGTTGTGATTAGCAAATTTACTGATAAGATAGTTAAGTCTTAATAGTATTATCATATTTTGTACTGCTGACTCCTGCTGATGATTTTTTAAATTTTTTATCTTCACTGGATCTTTTTTTTCCTCTATGTATTTTCTGCTAAACATTTGAGAGGCTTGAATTTCTATTCAAGTGCTTATTTTTACGACTATAACTTTATATAATACCCTTTAACTTCTATATCTGTCAGTATAACTTATTTCCCACATAACTTGATACACTTGAGCAACAACAGTGCATTTCCTCTCCTCACTCCCAACGTAATTTTAGTTTATGAGATTTCTTACTGTTTTCTCATGTACTTTAAGAGACTTATACCTTAATTCTTGATTTAGCATTTTAACTATTATCTTTCAACACTCTATGTGAAAGATGAGGAAGTAAATGTACTAATAACACCTCCATTTTTCTCTCTCTCTTCCCCTTTCAACTTTAGCTGTTTTCATTGTTTCTACAGAATTAGTTTATAACATTTATATTCTCTTAAGTGTAGTGGCATGGACCTATGTACCCCAGAAAACTTAATCCATACCTGTGGGCTGTACACGCATTGTAAATAAGATCTTTTGATGAGGTTACTTCAGTTAATGTGTGGCCCAACTGAATCAGAATGGATCTTAATCACATTATTACTGAAGGCCTTATAGGGAAAGCCAAAGAGAGAGAAAAAGCCATGGGAAGGAGTAGGAAGTTAACAGAACCCAGAGAAGCAAGGAGAGGCCGCTATGTACATTGTCATGTGACAGAAAAGCCAAGGACTAAGGCTCTCTGGCAGCCAGCTCCAGAATGCTACTCCCTTCTGGGAGGAAGTATTGTTTTGATAATACTTTGATTTCTTAACTTATCCTAGCTTCAAAATCATAAGCCAACAAATTCCCTTTGTTTTAAGCCAACCCAGTGCATGATATTTGTTTTAGCAGTCCAGAAACTAAACAACTTATACAACCACAATTTTCACATTTATCTCTGTCTTTGTTAATACAGCTAAAAGGATTCAATGTTCCTGCCATTCTTTTGTCATAGTTCAAGTCTTGGTTGACTAAAGTTCAAATTTTTAAGTGTGTGTACCAGGACTGTAACTCCACACCCACCTCCCCACCCCTACCCCCCAAAAATAACAACAAAAAAAACTGCATGTCCAGAAATATTTATGTTACCATTATACTTAAAAGATACTTTGCCTTTTTATTAATTTGGAAAATCATACTTATCACACTTTCCTTGATGACTGTCAAGTGTATTGTTCCACTCTATTCTATAATTTAATGTTACTCTAGAATAGGATTTGGCAAATCATAGTATGCATGTGTTTTTGTAAAGTTTTATTGTAAATACAGCCACATCCATTCATTTATTTATTGTCTATGGTTGCTTTTACATTACCATGGTGTAGATGCAACAGACTGTCTAGACTTTAAAGACTAAAGTATTCACTATCTTGACCTTTACAGAAAACGTCTGCAGACATCTGCTCCTGAAGTTTGAGACTAGTCTGAATATAACTTGACCATTTTGCCTGGATATCTAAATGATTTTTGCTTTCTGTAAGTATACTTCCTATTTGGATATGTCTAGTGCTGAAACTGTATCATCTTTTCATAGGACATAGTATGCCCTTTCACTCCACAGATATGAATTTTTTTTTTTAATTCAGGAAAGATTTATTAAGCTTTATCTTTATGAACTTATTTCCACTCCATTTTTCTTTTCTTTTTTGACCTGCTTCTACATAATGTTGTATTAGTCAGGATTTTCTAGGGAAACAGAACTGACAGGAGATATCTGTAAATATTATGAGAATTTTATAAAAATTGTCTCTTGCGACTAGGGTATGCAGAAGTCCAAATTCCATAGGGCAGACTGCAAGCTGGGAACTCCAATGAAAATTTTCAATGAATTCCTCTATGGGAAGCTGGCTGGCTGAATTAGAGATGGAAATTTCTCTTCAGGCTGCTGAAATCACCACTTATCTAGGGAGTGGTTCTTGTATCCTGTTTTACAGATTCCTACCCCATTTTGTTCTTCAGATATATTTTTACACATCTTGTGAGAGTTCTTTTTTAACAAGGTAAATTCCTCCTGGACCAACAATTACAAATTAATTTGGTCTAGTAACAACGCTATCATGAACTCTTCTTTCGACTCAGAGTTATAGGCACGAACAATTTCTTTGAGCTTCTATTTTCCCTAGCCAATTAAATCAGAGTTGTAGGAACAAACATAAGGCAGTTTCTCACCACAGTCCCTTCACTACTGCCCCCAAATCTGTTTGTTACAAATGGCTCATCTGTGAGATTCACCCTTTTTCCCTGCCCTCTTTGTTTTTCCATTCTGCTTAACTTCTATCATTAATCTAAAACTTATCCCAATGGTTCCAAATAAGAACCACTTTGCTTTTGATATTCCAGATGTGGACTTAAAGAATAATGCTCTGCCGGCTTGGTCTGCATCCCAATTTGATATTAACTTTCACATTGTATTTTGGGTTTGGGTTTGGGTTAATTGGTGTCTCATTGTATCAAAACATTGAGTTTGTATTCACTTTGTTGTTTTGGAACTATTTCCCAGGACTATTTAAAATGGTATTACTCAGTCACTTTAAAACCAGAAGCCAATCTCATGGGTTTAAATTTTTTGAGCTATTTTTCTAGCTCTTATTTTATCCCAAACCTCAAAATTGAAAATCCCCCAATTGTCTATCTGTCATTTCCATGCAGAAGTCCTCCAGGTATCTCAAATTTAATATATTTAAAGCAGCAGTCTCAATTTACTACCAAAACAATTTCCTCCCTACCTGTCATTCCTATCTTAGTAAATGGCATCCCATCACCCCCTGGTTTCTTAAGCCAAAATCCTAGGATTCATTCCTGAGGCCATCCTTTTCTTCAACCACCTCTAACAAGAAGATCTTTTTCATTCAGGGCCTATGCACTAGGAAGGCCTTCTACCTAGAAAGCTCTCCCAGGTAAACTTCTTGTATCCTTCAGGTTTCAAACAAATTTTACTCCTGAAAGGGGCCTTCCCTGACCACACATCTTAAAGTAGGCATCATTATCACTATTTCTGGTATTCTAACACCTCATCCCAATTTTTTACTTTGTAGTTTCTTAGTAACATTTATCACATTCTCAAATTAATTTATTGTTTTACTTGTTTGCTGTTTTTATCATAAGGCTGGGAGTGAAGCTGGCTCTACCTCCACACTCCTCCCCCCACATTATGTGCGCTCCAGAGGGCAGGGACTATGCCTATCTGGTGTACTGCTAGATTCCCAGCACTCAAAACCATTCCTAGCACATCACAGACACTCAATAAATTTGCTTTATGAATGAATGTTACTGAATGGAAAACTTGCTACTTTAACACTAGAAAAAATTTTTACTAAACTCAGAACTCCCATCTCCCATATTAAGTTCCCTTTCCATTATTCCAAAAGTACTGAATTTGGGAATACCTACACAAAGTGACACACAGATAAACATTTTTCTGATATCAGGTTATGTTTTATTATTTTCTAAAATGAAAACTTCACCAAAATACACATACACAAAGCATGAATACTTATTGTTTTAATTTGCCAAAGGGCTACCAAAGCAAAGTACCAGAAATGTGTTCGCTTTTATAAAGGGGACTTATTTGAGGTAAAACTTACAGTCCCAAGGCCATGAAAAGTCCATACTGAGGCACCATCAGAGATGCTTTCTCATCACAGTTAGCTACTGTTGTTCCTGGTGTGTTGCCACATGGTGAAGCAAGATGGTCTCTGATCTCTGCCCAGGTTTCTACCTTCCCCTCCAGGCTTACCTTTTCCTCTTGACCTGCCCCGTGGGCCCAGCCTCTTGGGGCTTCGTGCTTAGCGATGTTGTAGTCCTCTCTCTCCGGGCATAGGGCTAGTTTCTTTCCCGCCTCCTAAATGAGTCTCAGCTGTTCCACCCTCTTCCCAAGTTCAGCTGTAAGCAATCAGCCAAATTATTCTCCCACGGCCTCAGCTGCTTGAGCCTCTCCTTTCTGTCACATGACAGGATCAAAGAATGGCAGAGCTCTCACTTCCCGTGTGTCGAAGTGAGTCTTTCTCTGTGTTTCCATTTATATCAGACCCAGCAACAGGGCAGGGACTCAACCTGAGCTCCACTGAGGTAGTCCAACCAAGAGCCCTACAGCAATCTTATCATATAATCTAACCAAAGGCTCCTCAACTGAATTTAATACAACCAAAGGGTATCGTACCCTGAGGAATAGGTCAGTTTACAAACACAATCTTTCTCTTTTTGGGATTCAAAAAGTAATTTCAAACTGCCACACTTATATAGTCTAAAACAGATTTTCCTGTGATCATGAATATTTCTATATATGTGTATTTTTTATTTTTCCAAATGGAATAATATACCTGTGTTAGAGTATCACAATCATACAAAGATAATCACCATCTTTTATATCTTTTGATTTAACAAGTTTTGTGCCATAAATGAAAGTTGAATTTTTATTTTCTGAGACTGTTGTAATCAGGTAGTTCATTGGCCTCCTTTTTGACAAAGGATTCTGTCTTGGCAAGCCATCTCTTAAATGATGACTTAATTTCATAGGCTCAGATTTAAACACCAAAATTCACCTTAAGTGTTTCACTCCCATGTTGGTATTTCTATTTTAATTTTGATATCCTTCATAAAGTAAAAACCAAATTCTCTGGTACGTTTTTGCCCTATAAAAGCCAAAGAATGGTGAAATGGAAATACCCTTATTAAAAGGCATATACATTTTTCTTTACCTATTACATACCTGGGCTTATAAAAGTTGAAATAATGAATACTTAAAACAGGAAAGAAAAAAAAAAAGCAGTTTTACTTTGAAAACATCTCACATTTCTAAGCATTGTTATCAAAATTTGGCCAATATGCATTACATTCTTAAAATTTTTATTAACTCCATTTAAAATCCTTTAGCTAGATTTCCTATTTTCAATTCTGTCTTGAAAATGAGCTTTGGCAGGATCATCCTTCTGTAGGTGGCCTTTTGATTTCCTGGCAAAAACGGCAGCTAGAGAATTTCTGAAAGACATCCATTGATTTTCTTTGTTAAAGTTAATTTACTTACTGCCTCTTTCTTAGGAGGCTAATTAAACCTTTACAAACTGCAATAACTATTACAAGGACTATACTATCAGATAGATGATAAATGATATAGATATATAGATAGATACCACAAGTATAAATAGTTACTTAAGAGTTGATATTGTCACTCTTGATCATCAGGTTTCATGCCACTCATCTACTTGCTTGCTCAAGCGTGGAGAACTAGAAAGAGGGTCTCTCCTAGCCTTACAACAAAAGCTAGATAAGCTGCCAAGTTCAAGATATTAGAAAGCTGAGGTCATAAGGCAACCTTCTAGCCCAAATCTAAAGAGAAACAGATTATCTGCTGGGAGACACAGAACGCAGTACCTGCTTACCTGGGGCAGGTATAGCTGGAACCTGGAAAGAAAATGTCAGTTAAAAGAGTTAAAGGGGAAACGGATGTGGCTCAAGCGATTGGGCTCGCGTCTACCAGGGTTCGAGTCCCAGGGCCTCCTGGTGAAAGGCTAGCTGGCCCACGCAGAGAGCTGGCCCATGTGGAGTGCTGGTCCACGTGGAATGCTGGCCCATGTGGAGCACTGGCCCATGTGGAATGCTGGCCCACGCAGGAGTGCTGGCCTGTAAGGAGTGCTGGCCCGGGAGGAGAATTGGCCCAGCAAGATGGCTCAACAAAAAGAGACACTGAGGAGAGATAATAAGAGACACAGCAGACCAGGGAACTGAGGTGGTGCAACAGATTGAGCACCTCTCTCCCACTCTGGAAGGTCCCAGGATTGGTTCCCAGTGCTGCCCAAAGAGAAGACAAGCAGACACAGAAGAACCCACAAAGAGCAGACAGCAGTGTAAAACAACAAGGGAGTGGTGGTGGTGGTGGGGAGAAATAAATAAATAAATCTTAAAAAAAAAAAAAGTTAATGAATGGATAGAGGAAGAGGTGGGTTGCAAAGAGTGTGGAGTTCCTGATGGCCATAGATAAAGTGAGAATTTACACCCTCCTGCAGACTTTTCCACTGATCCCACAGGGCATTTAGAGAGAGAGAAAAAAAAATTCTGGCAACAATCCTGGCTGGGAGGGGTATGGTATTAACTACCTCCCCAGACTTTTCTGCCACATCTCTCCTTATATCACCTAAGGAATGAAAGTCCATTGGGGACAGGCGACTGATAAACACTGCTGCCCTTAGGGAACTATTGAAAACTCACTGCAACTGGGAGAATAAAACAGGAAAAAAAAACCCAAAACAAAATAAAACAAAAAAACAACAAACTTCTATCCCTGGGGAAGAAAGAGGCAGTTATGGTCCTGTATCCAGAATTACAACACGGGAATGGGCAGGATCACTGAGAAGGGATACAGCCCACCTTCAAAATCAAGGTTTAATCAAAAAAAGAAAATGTCCCCACCTCCTATCCCCAACCTTCCAGATAACAAGTGACAAATAACATCCATTAACAGTGGAATACTGCTGGGAGAGTTGGAGGAGAATGGAGACAGAACCTTTCTGAGGTGGAGCACGGAAGGAAGAACTCAAGAACTGAGGATAGAGTAGACATTGAGAAAAGCCACTTGGTAAATCAGACCTAACCTAAACACAAAGTATTGCCAGAACAATCTGAAGCCTGTGGTGCACTGTGGGTAACTACAGCAACAACAAACCTCAAATCGAACCCAACTTAATTCAATCTCCCTATACTAAAGGCCTAGAAGAAAAAAAGTGAGCCCATTTCCAAGCTAAAACCACTATTTACCTCTGTCTCAACTCTTCTACATAAGATATCTAGCTTTCAAAAAAAAATTACAAAAGACTAAAACAGCAAAAACAATTTTGAAAGAGAAGACCAGAGTTGGAGGATTCACACTAACCAATTTTAACATTTATTATAAAGATAGTATGATAAAGATAGGGCTCTCTCTGCCCAGAAGAGCCCACACCAAATCTTGGTGTGTATTTCCTTCTTTCTCTCCCATTTCTCAGCAAGCTCTGTTCTTTCCCCCATTTCCCAATAAATTCTTTTTACTGAACTAAAATAAAATAAAATAAAATAGTATGGTATTTACAAAAGGTCAGACATATAGAACCGAGAAACAGGCCTGATGATTTTTTGACAAAGATGCAAAGGTAATTCAACTGAAAAAGAAAGTTTTTTCAACAAATTATGCTGAACAAATGATGGACAACTAGATGTCCATACACACAAAGATAAATCTCAATAAATACCCTCACATCTATATAAAAATTTACACAGAATGGATTCTTTAATGTAAAATATAAAACTACAAAACTTCTAGGAGAAAATCTTTGTGGTCTTGCATTGGTAAAAAGTCTTTAGAAACAATGGCAAAATCATAATAGATAAAAGAAAAAACTGATAAATTGGACTTTATCAAAATTAATTTTCCCAGTGTGCAAAAGATACTGTTAAGAGAAGGAAAAACTAGCTACAGACTGGGAAAAACATTTACAATGCAAATTTTTAACAAAGGACTTGTACCCAGAGTACATAAAGAACTCTCAAAACTCAACAATAAGAAAATAAACAAGAATCTATTTATAAAATGGGCAGAAGATCTTAACTGACACTTCAGAAAAGATATAGGGGTAGCATGTAAGCATATGAAAATATTTTAAACATCACTAGTCATTAGGGAAATGTAAATTAAAACAGACCACTAGAATCCTATTAGAATTTCTGACAAACAAGTGAAAACTGAAAATATCCATTGTTGGTGATGATGCAAAGCAAAGATACAGACATTTCCAAATGGTACAGACACTTTGGAGAACAATTTGGCAGTTTCTTAATATTAAATATGCATATCATATGACCCAGCAATCCCAATTCAGGGTATTTGCTTATGCAAACTGAAAACTTATAGCCACACAAAAATCTGTACATGAATGTTTAAAGCAGCTTTATTCATAATCCCCCCAAAACTGGAAACAGCCCCGCTGTTATTCAACTGATAAATGGGTAAACAAGCTTTGGTATATCATACAACAAAATACTACTCAGCCATAAAAAAAGGAGAAAACTACTGATTCACATAATAACAAATTCACTTAAAATGAATTTTAAATGCATTTTTCTAAGTGAAAGAAGCTAGATCCAAAAGGCTATCTTTATACAATTCCATTTATGTGACATTTTGGGAATTGCAAAATTAATAGTGACAGAATTCAGATCGTGGTTGCTGAAATCGCGGGATTGACAACAAAAGGACAGTAAGACAAAATTTGGGGGGGTGATAGAACCATATCATGATCGTGGTGGATACATGATTGTATACATTTGTCAAAATTATGCACTTCTTTTTACCCTCAGTCAAGACCTTCAAATATGCTGTTCCCTCTCCTGCTACAATTTTTTGCTCTCTTCATTTCAAAATTCTTATTCATCCTTTCGAGTTCAGCTCAAATATCACTAACTCAGAGAGGTCTTCCCTGACTACACTCCCACCTACACCCAAATCAGTTAAGGTCCTATAAATTTACAGTCTCAAAAAAGGCATGAAAGCACTTATATCAACTATAATTAATGAAATAAGGAAACAATCAGTAGTTTAACACACATTCAAAAATGCTGTGAGTGTGGTAAAGTACCACCTACATGTTATTAACCAGTATATTTCTAATTCCTAGAACAGGACCTTGTACAAAATAGTTGATCTAAAAATATTTATTAAATGAAAAAAAAAAGGACTATTTTCATTATTGACATACAGAACAGTACTGTTTTTATTCATTTCAGTACCATACATTTAAAATTAAATACAAACAACAGTTTATTATGGGCTTATATTCTGCTCCTAGGGGCTTATTGTAAACTCTTCTCACTCATATACTATTTTCTTAAATTTTTTCTTATACAATTTAGGTTATTTTATGTATATTCTATCTTACATTTGTACCTACAAATATAAGATACTGTTTTATACTTTCCCATCTGTCTTTATGGGGTTAACCCATTCTTACCATAATGCAAAGTACAGGACATAAACCCAATTGTGTGATCTTTAGGTTTGGACTCCAAAAACAAACAAACTAAACTGCTACCAAAGGACATGTTACACTCACACAAAAATAAAGAACTCATGTATCATTAGGAGAGGGGTACCTCTCAAGTTCAGGGACATTCCTGAAATGTCAAAATATGGCAAAAGGTGTTTATAGCCACTCAAAAGAATAGTAGTGAGAGCTCAACATATTTCTTAGAATTCGGAAAGATTCTAGAGAAATATCCTTACCATCTCTGACATCCCAGTTTCAAGTAAAAGGTTAACATATAATTACAAAGAAACAGGAAATGATGGTCCATCCAAATGAACAAGAAAAATCTCCAGAAAACCATCAGTTTGGACATACTGGAGAAAGACTTTAAATAAAATGATCCCCAATATGGTAAAGGAGAAAAATGAAAACGTGGAGAAAGAACCAAGAAAACGATTGAAAAATATGAGATTCCCAGTTGGGGCAGTCTGAATTTGGTGAATCCCAAAAAGAGACAGATTATGTTTTTGAACAAATCCATTTCTGTGGGTGTGGGGCCTTTTGACTGGACTACATCAGAGAGGCATGAGCCAGCTTGGGTCTCCATTCTCCATGCTGGATCTGATATAAACGGAGACACAGGAGAAAAGAAGCTGCTATTTTGATCCTGCCATGTGAAAGGGAGGACTCCAGGTTCTCCTACAGCTGCAGAACAGCAGGGATGCCCCGAGAGACTGAGAGAGGAGGTCCAAAAAGAGACAAGCTCTATGCCTGGTTGCCCACAGCTGAGTTCCAGGAGACGGTGGATTTTCGAGGGGAAGGCAGAGACTTTGGCAGAGATCACCTTTTATCTTGATTCAGCACATGGCAACATGCCAGGGTCAACAGTAGCTGAGTTTGGTGAGAAAGCATTTCTGATGGTACCTTAATTTGAACATTTCACAGCCTCAGAACTGTAAACTTTTACCCAAAATAAATCCCCTTTATAAAAGCCAACATATTTCTGGTATTTTGCATTGGCAGCCCTTTGGTAAACTAAGACACCAAAAGATAAAGAAATTGTAAAAAGGAACCAAGCAGAAATACTGGAATTAAAGTATTTAATTATAATATAATTAAATATACCATAATAACGGAAATGGAAAATATCCTAGAGAGTTTCAACAATAGAATGGAGCTGGCAGAAGAATCAGTGAACCGAAGACAAGACAACAGAAATGCTTAAGGATGAGGAGCCAAAAGAAAAAGAATTAAAAAGAAGCAAACAAAGCCTAAAAGACCTGTAGGACACCATCAAGCTTACCAATATACACATTATGGGATTCTCAAAAGCAGAAGAAAGAAGGATACAGAAGGACTAATCAAAGAAACAATGACTGAATACTTCCTAAATTTAATGAAAGACATGAGTATGTACATTCAAAAGCCAGAGAACCCCAAATAGGAAAAACTCAAAGAGAAACAAATCCAGACAAAGAGTAGTCAAACTGCTGAATACCAGGACAAGGAGAGAGTTCTGAAAGCTGTAAGAGAAAACAAATGTTTTATGAACTCTTACTGGAGTCCCAATAAGATTGTGTGCCAATTACTCATCAGAAACCATGGAGGCAAGAAGGCAGTGGGATGAAATATTTAAAGTGTGGAAAGAAAATAGTTCCAAAAAAAGTATTTTTATATCCAATGGCACAGTCTTTGAAAAATTGGGGAAAGATTAAAACATTCCCAAATAAACAAAAGCTGAGAGAGTATATCACCACCAGATGTGACCTACGAGTAATGATAAAGAAGTATTTCAGGCTGAAAAAAAAGAAAACGGGACAGTGGATCGAAGTGACATAAAGAAATAAAAACTCCTGTTAGAGTAAGCATATGGATAATTATAAATGCTAGCACTACTGTATTGTATTTTTTATGTAACTACACTTTTTACTTCTAACACGTTCTATAATGCAAGTGCATAAACACTAATGACAAATTTATGATTTTGGATGCACAATGTATAAAGACAAAATTGTTAACAACTACAATAAAAGGTGGTGGGATGCAGGGGTATAGCAACAGCGCATGTGCATGTATACTATTGAAATCAAGTTATCAAATCCAATATTCTTGTATAGACTTAGGATATTTAAATTTTAGCCCCATGGTAAGCACAAAGATGATATAGGAAAAATATACAGAAAGACATGAGAATGGACTCAAAATAGTAAAATAGAAAAAATCAAATAAATATGAAAGCATTTTTCACAAAAATTAATGAAAAAAATTAAAGGACAAAATGGTATAAGACTTACAAGAACCAAAAATCAAATGGGCAGAACAAAGGCCTGCATTAACAGCAGGTATTTTAAACACAAATTGAGTAAACTCTTCAGTCAAAAGGTAGAGAATGGGTAAATGAGTAAAAAAGCATGACCCAACTATACTCTGCTTACCAGAGACTCACCTTAAATACAAAGACACAAGTAGGTTGAAGGTGGAAGGATGGGAAAAAATATATACATGCTAATAGTAACCAAAAGAGAGCTTGGGTAGCTATACTAATATCAGATAAAATAGACTTAAGGTAAAAAACTGTTATAAGGAACAAAGAAGGTCTCTATATACTGATAAAGGGGTGAATTCAAAAAAAGAAGACATAAAAATTATAAATATATATGCACACAACAGAAGTCATTATTGTCATTTTTGAAAGAAGAAATAAACGGTTATACATTAAGAGAAGAAGACTTCAATACACCATTTTCAATAATGGATAGAACATCTGGACAGAAGATCAATAAGGAAATAGAAGAGCTGAACAATATTATAAACAAACTAGACCTAATAGACACATATAGAACACTTTACCCAACAGCAGCAGAATACACATTCTTCTTTAGGGCACAAGGATCATTCTCCAAGATACACCATATGTCAGGTTGCAAAACAAGTATTAAAAAATTCATAAATATTGAAATCATACAATGTATCTTATCTGACCAATAAATCTAGAAATCAATAAAAGAGAGAGAAATGGAAAATTCACAAATATGTAGAAATTTAAAAATCACACTCAAACAAACAGTGGGTCAAAAGAAGGAATCACAGGAGAAAATTAGGAAATATTCTGAGAATAAAATAAAAACAAATCATACCAAAATTTAGGGGACACAACAAAGACAATGCTGTGACAGAAATTGATAAACGTTTAAAAAAGAAGGTCTCAAATCAGAGACTTAACCTCACAACTGGAAAATCTAGAAAAAGAAAGAGCAAACTAAACCCAAAATGGGCAGAAGGAAGGAAATAGAGTGTATATAAATGAAATAAAGAATAAAAAAACAACACAGAGAATCAATGAACCAAAGGATGGTTCCTGGAAAAGATGAATAAAATTGACAAACCTTTAGAAAGATGCCAAAGAAAAAAAAGAGAGATGACACAAATAGTTAAAATCAGAAATAAAGGGGAGACATTATTACCAACCCTAAGGAAATATAAAGAAATACATATAAGGGTATACTATGAACAACTGTATGTCAACAAGTTAAATAACGTGAAATGGACAACTACCAAGAAATACAAACTACCTACACTAACTCAAGAAGAAGTAGAAGGTCACAATCCAGCAGTAACAAATATAGATATTAAATCAGTAATCAAAGACCTCCCAAAGAAGGAAAACCCAGGACCAAATGGTTTCATCAGTGAATTTTACGAAGCACTCCAAGAAGAATTAACATTAATCCTGCTCAAACTCTTCCAAAATAGTGAAGAGGAAGGAACACTACCTAACTAATTCTATGAGGCCAACATCACACTAATACTAAAGTCAGCTACAGATACCACAGGAAAAGAAAATTATAGACCAATATCTCTTATGAATATAGATGCAAATATCTTCTACAAAATACTAGCAAATCGAATTCAACAGCACATTAAAAAAATTACACACCATGATCAAGTGTGATTTATCTCAGGTATGCAAGGTTGATTCAACATAAGAATATCAATTAATGTAATATAACACATTAGCAGAATGAAGGAAAAAAAATAAACCACACGATCATCTTAATTGATACAGACTTCATTTGACAAAATCCAGCACCCCTTCTTGAAAACAACACTCAGAAAAGTAGGAATAGAAGGAAACTTACTCAACATTATCAAGAGTATATATGAAAAACACACAGCTAACATCATACTCAATGGTGAAAGACTGAAACTTTCCCTCTAAGATCAGGAACAAGACAAGGATTCTCACTGTCACCATTTTTATTTAACACTGTAATGGAAGTCTAACCACAGCAATTAGGAAAGAAAAAGAAAGAAAAGGTATCCAAATTGTACTGGATGCCCATCTGTAGAAGACATAATCCTATATACAGAAAATACCAAAAAATCCACAATAAAATTAGTGGAGCCACTAATCAAATCCATCAAAGTGGCAGGGGACAAGATCAATACTTAAAAATCAGTATTGTTTCTATACAGTATTCATGAACAATCTGAAGAGAAAATCAAGAAAAAAAAAATCCATTTACAATAGCAACTAAAAAAATCAAATATGTAGGAATAAAACATTTGACCAAGGATGTAATGGATTTATGCACAGAAAACAACAGAACACTGCTAAAAGAAATAAAAGAAGACCTACAAAAATGGCAGGGCACTCCGAATTCATGGATTGGAAGACTAAATATTGTTAAGATGTCAATCTATCCAAAGTGACTTATAGATTCAACACAATCCCAATCAAAATTGCAACAGCCTTCCTTGCAGAAATGGAAAAACTAATCATCAAATTTATATGGTAGGGCAATGAGCCCCAAACAACATTTCAAAAAAAAGAACGAAGTCAGAGGACTCACACTTCATGATTTTAAATGTTCTTCCAAAGCTCCAGTAATCAAAAGAGGATGATACTGGCAGAGGACAGACATATAAACAAATGTAATTGAATGAGACTTCAGAAATAGACCCTCACATGTTGGTCACTTGATTGTTGTTAAGGGTGCAAAGTCTATTCAATGGGGGAAAATAGTCTCTTCAACTAATGGTGTTGGGAAAACTGTATATCCATACACAAAAGAATGAAGGTGAACCCCTAACTCATACCATATACAAAAATCAACTCAAAAATGGATCAAAATATAAATATAAGAACCAAAATTATAAGATTTTTACAAGAAAACATAGGGAATAATCTTCAGGACCTTGTGTTAGGCAATGGTTTCTTAGACTTTACACCCAAAGAACAGCCAACAAAAGTAAAGGCAAATAAATGGTACTTCATTGAAATTAAAAACTTTTGTGCATCAAAGGTTTTCATCATCAAAGTAAAAGAAAACCTACAGAATGGGAGAAAATATTTGGAAACCACAAATCCAATAATCCAATAACCAGAATATATATATATATACACACACACACACACAAAGAAATATATATAAAGAAATCCTACAACTCAACTAAGAAATCCTACAACTCAACAATAAAAAGACAAACAACCCAGTTGAAAAATGAGCAAAAGACTTAAATGAAATACCATTTCATTCCCACTAGAATGGCTAGTATTAAATTAAATGGAAAATCACAAGTGTTGGAAATAATGTGGATAAATAGGAACACTTCTTTACTGTTGTTGAGAATGTAAAACGGAGCAGTCCCTGTGGAAAACAGTTTGGCACTTCCTCAGATTATTCTTTATAGAAATACTACATGTCCTGGCATTCCTACTTCTACCTTTATACCCAAAAGAATTTAAAGCAGATAATGGAACAGATATTTCCATACCGATGATCAGAGGCAATTCACAACTGCCAAAAGATGGAAGCAAATCAAGTATCCATCAACATATGAATGGATAAACAAAATATGGTCAATACATACAATGGATGATTATGCAGCTGTAAAAAGGAATGAAGTTCTGATATTTGTGACAATATGGATGAATCTTGAAGACATCATGTTGAATGAAATAAGCCAGACACTAAATGACAAATATCATGTGAACTGACTGATATGAAAAAATTAGGATAAGGAAATTCATAGAGTTAGAAACTAGAATACAGGTTACCAGGAACTGGGGTTGGGTAGGGAATGGGGAGTTAATGCTTAATTGGTAAAGAATTTTTGGTTTTTGGAGTGATGGAAAAGTTTCATTCATTCTTTAGCTGCAATCAAAGAATCTCTCCTGTTCCTAAGTCCCAATAAAACTTATGTCTAATTCTCTGCCCAGTGCATTCTTTGGTATCTGCCCGGTGCATTCTTTGGTATCGCAGCCACACCAACTTGTGCAGTTCAATAGTTGGGTTGCAACAATTGACAAGCCATAGCCAGGAGACAGAAGGACCACCAGCAGAAGTGGGCATGAGCTCAGGGACAGGAGATTCCGTGGGGGAAATTCTGGGTTGGCCTATAACATCCATGTGGGGGGGTGGGGTGGCTGCTCTCCAGGATGCATGGGGACTTCAGAGAGAATATGGAGACACCCAAAAAAACTCCAACACATTTTCTGGCTGTGCTACAGCAGATAGCACAGGAGCTGCACTTAAATAGGGAAAACAGAGACTGGCAGATAGTGGCAGCTATAGTATGGCCCCTGGAAACCTGTGGGTCAGGCATAACAGGTGGCAAAGGCCTTAACCCTTAACAAGAAAAATTAATTAGAAAGGGATATGTCCTAGCACAGGCAGAGATGAAAGATTCCTAAACTGATCGCCTGTGCTGAGTTGAGGATGAGTTATATTGCAAAACTGTATAAACAGGATTTGATTTTGACAATGTTTTAAGTTTTATCACATTTTATTTTGATCAGAATTTTTATCAAAGTGTTAAAAAGAAGTTTCAGTTTTGAATCAACAGTTACTCCTGTATGTCGAGTCTGTGTACTCCTGAAGAGTAACCAGAATATATAAGTGTTAAATGTCTGTCTAAACTGCTAAATTAGTGCTTAACTGCATTTATACTGTTCAAGTATTCCTAACTGGTTGCTGATTAATAATAAAAGTGTTTCCAAGAACAAGCTTGCATATTACAGGCAACACTGATTCCAGAGCAGATCTTAAAAGCATTAAATCAGAGATGTAAAATATGGAGAGCTTGGACACAGCCATACCCAAGGAGTGAGAATTATGAGTCAAATTAGTGAGTTCTGTTTCTGTTAGTGTGTCAACTCTTTGTATTTGTCTGTTTGTTCAGTGTATATTTTCATACCTCCGGATGGTAATATTAAATTAACAAACGAAAATTCTTATAAAAGCTCTATACAAATTGCTAAAAATTAAATGGGTGCCTATATAGGTAAATGAGTACTCCTGAAGCCCAAATTGGAGAGGTCAAACAGGATAAAAAGTCACATAAAATCTGAATAAAGAAACTATTTAAAGGAAAGAAACTAGAAAGTTTATCCTGAACTCTCCCATAATCTTACTATAGCCTATCGTGCCCCCAGGGTCTTCTAACCTTGACTGAATTCCAGTGACATTAAAACCAGTTAAGGAAACTAAGGGGATGGGCTGGGTGTGGAAAGATGGGGGGATGTGAATTTAGCCTAGAATTCTGAATATTAGGCCTGGAAATTAAAAAGAAAGGGAAGAGGGGATATTACAGAATAAACCTTGTTTTTTATAATCTGTCCTTTAATTACCCAATTAAATTTTAACAGCTTTTAAGATGACAGTAATAATCCAATGGCCAAGTTCCAGTAATAAAGAAAAATTCCTTGAAAGCTATGGGAAGATTTTTCTAAATTATGATTAAACAAATTAAACAATTATTCTATATTTTAGAACTTGACAGACAGTATGTTTTTAAGGTTATTCACAATTTTAGAATTTTATTAAAGAAAGAAAGAGGTTTTAGCCTCCTGTGGAGGAAGGAAGAAAAAAGAACATCTCTTGCATACACTATAATGTTTTCAATTTTATTTAGCTTGGGTGTAATGTCTCTAGGTTTATAGGGCACTAATAAAATAAATTAGCATTATATGTGTTAAATATTTAAGATAATGAAAATTGTAAATTTTTGGCTAGTGAAATGATTACAAACCTCTTTTAAAAAATTGTTTTTGCCTAAATTGAAGTAAATAGTTTTTTTTCCTTCACAGAACAGAATGAGAGATATGAGATTTAAATGGATATAGAAAGAAGTAAAAGGTTTGTGGAAGTGAATTCATAGTCAAAGCTGACTAAAATTTGGTAAGTTTGTTTAAGGGAATGTGTTTTATCCTAAGATAAGATGGCTGGTTTTCATAAAATCAGGGTGGAAATATGTAACACAAGCCTTGAATGAAAATAGAAAGTTGTAGAAGGTATTGTAGTAGGTAGCATTACGTAAGGGAATGTCTTTTGTAAAGATGAAATTTGTGTTTTGTAAAGATGAAATTTATGTGGTTATGCTTGGTTATAGGAAATATGCAAAAGCATCTTCTAAACTGAAGTATTTACATGGCTAATTCCAGAAAGCCATTATTAAATGGAAACCCGAAGTGATATTGATAAGAAAAAGTAACTTATGATTAATTATACGAAAATTTGTAAAAGCATTTTCTCAACTGAAAACTTATAATCTAAGTGACTGATTCTGGGAAACTATTATTAAGTAGAATTCTAGGAGTTAATATTAATAACAAAAGGTAACTTTATAGCAGAAAGAAAAAACTTGTTGGACAACCTCAATTTATTATGACCTATGCTAACTAAGATTTGTTTACCGAATGATGTACTGATGCAAAACTAAAATTTGACTTTCTCTCTCTGTTAAAGTAAAAAAATAAATGAAAAGTTTTCTTCCAGTACTGCTGAAATTTCTTTGTGGTAAACAGTATGTTTCTAAAAGAGAGAACATAAAAAAGAAATTAAATGTATAATTTACTTATATTTTGGGGGGTTGTATAAAAATTCTTGAAGACTTTTAAATTTCTCACTGTCTATTCTATCCTAATACTTATCTGCATGGTGATATTGTTGGTAATAATTTTAGTTATTCTTAGAAAAATGTGATGCCATGAAAACAATCAAAATTTCTTAGTTACACTACTTTGCTCTGATGCTTCTCTAAAAGAACATGCCATCACCCCATCATAAACAAAAAGGGACTTTAAAGGAAAAGCAAAGTAAAGTCTATGTTATGCTTTGCCTGTTGATTAACATAATCTTGGTAAAGGTGTAAAAGTAAAAAATAAAGTACTAAAATAGCTAAGTTAATTTAATATGCTATAAACTGCATTGGAAGTATTCAGAAAGTGTATAAAAATAAAGAGATATTTGATTTCAGTATTGTCAAACTATCTTGTGCATTCAAACCAGGTCCCAGTATCCTGCATCGTGCCTCTCCATTTGAGTTAACTGGGGTCAGTCACTAGGACCCCTAAAATAATAAAAGTATCTACCACATGTCTGGACATGGCTCCTGAAATGAATGGAAAGTGTGTAGCAGTTTCAGACTCCTGCAGCAGCCAGTGATGGGTTGATATGGCCAGATTTACAATGGACATTGCCTCCAAACTGTTTTATAGTGCTGAAGGATGCTGTGCACCAGGCCAGTGAAACACTGGAGTCTCCCCCAATGGCCAATGGTGCTGCAGCATGCTGGCTGTGTGAAGGATATACCAAGTGGAACAATAATTACCAGAGTAATGTGAGTAGAACCTAAACAAACACAATTGGCATTATGGCCTGCTCCCATGGAGAGACAACATATATGGTGTTGCAAAAACATGGAGCTTAGATCTATTAACTGCAGCTCAAAAAGGAATTTGTACATTGATTAGTATTAAGTGCTGTACCTATATACGTGATGAATATTCTAGATCATATGCAGAAGGATATTGAACATGTTAAAAGTCTTTGTAAACTTAATTCGCTTTCTAATTAATGCATGAATGTGCCTATAAGATAAGAGTGGCTCTCTTAAGTATTGTCTTTATTTTGCTTGTCATATGCTTATCTTGTTGTTGCCTATATTGTTTTTGTGAGTTTACTCTTACTCTACCCTCTGCTGTTTGCATCCATAAAAACCCTAAATTCCTCAAAATTGGGGAAGACAGATTTTAGGCCATTGGACCATCTGATCTCCTTGCAATGCACTGAAAATAAACTCTTTCTCTCTTTGAAACCCTGAATTGATCATTTGAAGCACATCAGGCAAAGAACCCCGCTTCTGCTCAGTAACACTATCTGTCCACAAGAGGAAAGAGAAAATCCTCTGATAAAAAAAAATCTTCTGGGACTCCCTGCAATCATTTATCACTGTGTCTGATATATAATCAAAAATCATTAGACAGGCAAAAAGGCTGGAATGAGATTAATAATCAAGAGGAAAAAGAGACAATAGATACAGACAAGGAAATATCACAGATATTACTGCAAGCATAGGTTACCATAACCATAATTAAATTATTAAAGAAAATAGTAGTAGATGAATGAAATTAATAAAAGATGGAGAATTTCAACCAAAGAAAACGGATTCAGTGGAAATAATCAAAATTCCAATCTAGAACTAAAAAATATAATATCTGAAATTAGGAATACATTATTTGCACTCAACAGCAAACTCATTACAATAGAAGATAGGATTAGCAAATTTAAAACAATAGGTCATTAGCAATATCCAAACTGAAGAACAATGAAAAGAAGGACAGAGAAAATAGAACTGAGTAAAAAAGATACGTGGGAGACAGTGAAAAAGTATAACAAAAAAGTATACCTAAATAAATAATGGACAAGGCTAGAAAAAAAGGCATTATCATTAAAGGAAAAATAAGACTCTATGAAACTTTTCAATGAAAAATACAGATGCCTAAGACAATTGAGAGACATTTTTAAAATGCTGAAGAAAACACATGCACACACTCACAAAATCTTTTTTTTTTTTTTTAAAGATTTAT
>JAQZBX010029288.1:0-27081 GCA_029593785.1 Cabassous unicinctus
AGTCTATTCGCCACTAGGGATTGAGTGCTTGACATTGCCAAAAGCCCTATTGTGTCCGGACACACTCTGTTATTACTATTTTGCTATCATTGCCAACATAGCAATTCTGAACACTTTATGCTGCATCCTGATTTGCCCTGCAGGGTGTAAGCTGCTGATATCTAGTCATTTTGAGACCGTGAAACACAAAACAATTACATTTGCTACCTGAGAGTTGGAAGGCAATGCTTACCAGCTCTGTTACCTTCCGAAGCTCTCTTCTGGGGTATACTGATGTAGCTGGAAGTAATTGAACCAGAATCTCAATGTAAAACAAACCCCCTGCAATCTTTAATACCAATAGGTCTTTATCCAAGGAAATAAAAGCAAGAATGAGGTAAATAGAACATCAAGGAAATTTGCTTCACCCATTAGGTCTGGAACTGCCAAGGAGAAATGAACAATCTTCCATCCGGTACTGGGGCAGTATTTGAGAAAACAGGTAGTAAAATGAATCAAGCCTGCTTTTTTCGCCAGCACATTCATTCTTACCCTCTGTAGAAATCATCTGGCATATTTTCATCATTTTCTTTTATTGGGTTTTATAAAATAAATGATTCAAGGACAACAATCAATTACAGTCCACCAGAGAGTGTAATTCAGAGAAACAGAGTTCCTGTTTGCTAGAGGTACTAGCCACTAAATATTGCCTTTGTATTTAAACACTCATAATGTATTTCCCTTGAAATGTCGGAGAGTTGTGTTGTTGTTGTTTTTCTTTTATTGACTCCTATGGCTATACAGCAACATTACAGAAGTCAAGTTCCGGGTGCCAGGAGGCAACAGTTATCTTGGACTAATGTTGACAGTCTGTTTTAAGGAGACAACATAGTCTCAGCAGCCAATAAAACATATGTCATCTTGAAACTAACCATTGCAGCACTGGGGGATTGCCTCATAAGTTTAGCACACTGCAAACATCAGTGTAGGCTGGCTTGTTTATGGGAATAAGATGGATTGAGTTGAGTCACATAACTCTGCAATTATATACCTATCTGCCTTACCTTCTTCTATCATCCTCTTAGCCCTCTTCTCTTCTTCCTTCCTTCCTTCCTTCTCTCTTCCCAGACTTTTCTTCCTTCTTTTCTTTATTTGTTCATCTTTAACTTTATTCCCACCCCTCCTATCTCTGTCATTCTTTCTCAAATACACACATAATGTGTTAGATACAACAACATAGGATAAAGTATAACTCCTGCTCCCTATGTTTTAAGAACTCATAGACTAATTCTAGTACCAATACAATAAAGAGGCCAGTACAAAATGCTAAGTGGACTCCATGAAGGAAATAACCCATTCTGCTGTGGTCCACAGAGATCCTGGTGAGATGTGTTCCATTTATTTATTTAATTATTAATTATATCCAGCCTACTTTAATCACTTGCTTTTTTCCATAATACTTATCTCCATAATATATTTATATATTTTTATCTATTTATCATCTTCTTTCTCTGCCAGAATATAAGTTCCACAAAGGCAGGGACCTCATCTCTTTTAATTGTCACTATCATCAATACTAGTTTGTGAGTGATAGGGGAGAGGTAGAGGAAAAAATAGTCAGCTTGAGTGAAAAAGGGGCACCCCTATGTTAGTTTTCTATAGCTTCTCTAATAAACTACCACAAAGAGCAACCCAGATTTATTATCTCACTGTTCTGGAGGGGATAGATAGACTATATTCCACACAGCACGCATACTTTGCTTCACTTAGAGCTAATCCATAATTGGTTAGTAAGTTTTCCATTCCATTCAGTCATTTTTCAGCCAAAGAATTACTTCCTTTGAATACTTACCATCTCTTATTGCCAAAATTGTACAAACAGAATGTTTACCCTTGTATACAACAGTCCACTTTTTAACATTCTCTCTTCTAGAACCCGATTTTTTGCAGTGTGAAAAGTATAGACAGCCATCCAGATTTTGTCATTTTGTTTGTTTATATCCCATTTCATAAAATCGATATGAAGTAGTCGACCAGTTTTTTTCCTCCAATGCCACACAACCAGCTTACCTAATCTTTTAACTGAGGTATATATATATATATGTAACTGTATGTGTGTATGTGTATGTGTGTGAGAGAGAAAACCACCACCACCATGACACCTCCATAAAAACCTGCTGCAAGATGGTCTCAGAAGACAATATTCATCTGGTTCATTGGCTTTGACATTATGCAGGCTTTCAAATTTCATTTGCTGTATTAATCCCATATTTGTGCTATGTACAAACCATTTTGCCTACATTCTAATTCTACCCAAGAAGGTTACAATAGTAGCTTTGTTATATATAGGGTCAGTAGATAAGAGTCTTCCTAAACTATTAGTGTATTTGTAATGGAAGGGAAGGTCCACTATCATGGGAAAAGTATTACCATATACATACAGCCCAAATAGGCCATTATTTTTCTCATTAATTCATCTAAATATCAACAATGAGCAAAGAAAGTAAGAGGCTGAGTGGCTGAGACCACTGCCTGGAAAGATCAGTCTGCAGAGAATTCTCTTAACTTCCAAAGACGGTATCATCATCATCCCATGAACAAAGAGAATTCTTCAAAGCTTCTTGTTTAGAATTTGTTTCTGCAATAAAGGGCTTTTCCTTCCACCCTCTGATCCTCTAGTGATTCAATCACAGTTTATCTCTAACTTCCTTTGCCTTGTTTCCAGTTCTACATTGTAACTAGTTTTATATTTTAGGCTATTTGTACTGTACCCTGAATTCTCAGAAAAAGGAAACTACAGAGGTCTGATTTTCAAAATAACATGAAAATCTGCTGGAAATTACCCATCCATGTGGTGGAAGAATTGGTGGAGAAGTGGAGTGCAGAGAGATGCTGTTCTTTGTCTCCCTCACTTTGTTTCTCCACCTACCCACTCCGCTTGGAGATTGAACACCTCCACTGACATTGTCAACAAAGCAATTATTCCACTCATTGGTCAATACATATTCATTTTCTGCTGGCTTCCTGGGGGAACTAATGCATTGTATGCTAATCTCACTCTTGGGTTCATTTTCTCAGGGACAATAATGTTTAATCTGTATTATGCACATCCCTGATTATGAGACTGGGGTGGAAGATATATCTTAATTGACCTACACAAATACACAGGTATAAAGGGGCAAATAGAAATGATAGTCATCTGTTTTCTGAAAGAAATGGGTCATTTCAGTCTCCTAAGAAAAATAGATATCTGGCTTATCTCCATGAAAGACTTGTACCTGTCCAAGGAGTCAGTGGTGAAATAAAAGACAGTCAAATGCACTACTTGAAATCAGAAAGCCATCCATTCAAGATGCACTGTTCTCTGAAAAAGGTATCCTCAGCCTCTGGACTAAGGAAAGAATTTATTTGAATACTTGAATATCTGGGTGGGGGGAGAGGGCGGGAACTGCATCACTTCAATTAAAGCATGTTACTAAGAATAAAAATGCTTGATGTTAATGTATATTCTAAATTAATTCTAGTTCGTAAAATGTTTTATTCTTCTTCAGTCGTGTAACCTAAGGCAAGCCATAAGTATACCACTTCACAGTGACTTCCTTGAGGACCTTCCTCAAAGCACACCAAGTTGCAGCTGGTGATTAACCTCATTAGACACCGCTTCTTTCCTAGATATCTCCTCAGCTCACCAGTGTATATTATTTTTGTAACCTCTTGCACAGTTGTTTTGCATTTTGTCTCTAGTTTCATGAATGCCTAAAGGTATAATCATACCTAACGCACTGGGTTGCTGTGAGGTTTATGTGAAAGAACATATGTTGATTCCCACCTCCTGGTCCTGTTACAGTTCTAGAGATGCGAAGGAAATTGGATACTTTGGAGAGAGAAAAACACCAGTAACCTGCTTAGCCAAGCATTGGTAAAAGAAGAGTCTTCTAAGAGCTTTCTGAAGAGTTTTTGTTTGTTTGTTTAGGTTTTTTTCCTGATCATCTGTTTACATTGCACTCTGATGAGACCCACAGATAATTCTTTGGCTAGTATCAAGTTGTTTGCTGTTGTTCTTGTTTTTTTGATATACCTTGTTTTGTTTATAAAATGAATTAGCTTCCAGCATTTCAATATCAAAAGTTTTCGGAAAAATATCTAAATCTCCTGCAGTGTTTCATGGCTAAAGTGAGTAAGGCTACTTCTTTTAGACGGATGTGTGTTGTGCAGTTTAGCATTCCCTATTGTTTAGACCCTGCTAGCGTCATTCATTTGTGCTTCCTAATTGTACCTGGAGATACTGGAGTTTGTGACTGCCTTCTAAGAGTTCTAGCTTCTTCTAAGATTTCATAGTTGAGATAATGTCATATTTTGAACTAGCTCCAAAGCCACATCTACTTTCTTTTTCTTCAAAAATCCTTCTTAAAATTCTGTATGTATATTCTCCAAAGCTAGGAAATACATACCTTGAGAGTAGCCTTCACTTTTCTTTTCCTAAACATTTGGTGCAGTGTTGTAAATAATTATATCACCTTCATAATGTCATATTTAAGGGTTTATAAGTTGCATGAAAATGTATCATGTTATGAAAGCAGAACAGAGCTTAGAGGGTAAGCTATGAATTGAAAAAAAAAACTCTTGGTTCAAATCATAATGCTGCTGCGTACTAGTTCTATAACTTTAGGCATATTTTCTTAACCTTTTTGTGTCTCAGATTCTTCATTGTAAAATGTAGATATTAATGGTACCTGCCAAATAGAATTAAATCAGTTCATAAAATACCTTATTAACTGAAAGTGTCTGGTTTCCTGTAAGCCCTTAATAGTTGCCCATATTTTTATTATAATTACTTATTGTTAGATATGAGGAAACAAACTGGAGACGTTAAAGAACTCGCTTAAAGTTTACAGAAAATAAATGTCTGAGTTGGCTGCAGTCTGAGACTTTGCTGCTTCAAGCCCAGTATTCTTTCTCCTAGTCAAGTAACCTCTACTTTACATGCAGAGCACAATCAGCGAATGTTTTCTAAGTGAATGCATGAAAGAATAAATAAATTAGTGAGCAGACTAAACTGTTACATAAGTTGCAAATACATCTATGGATAAGGGAAAGAATCATTCAGTCAACCAAAAAATGTATGTGTCCAGACCGTGTTAAGTCTTATAAGGGGGTAAAATGATTTCAGAGCTGGAAAGTAGATTAGAGATCATTTAGTCCAGTGGTTTTCAAACTTTCTCAAACTCCACAATAATAGAAATTCAGAAAAAGAACATTGCCATATCAATGTCTAAATAGTAACAAAGTAAAAATAAACACTAATCATAGGTCTTTTTCAAATATAAATGCAGTACCAAGAGAATTGTTCAATTCTTTCTTGAGGATGATTCTTCCTATAAATATTTCTTGTGAAAACTCTCCCACATCAACCTTAATTTTCAGAAAAAGTATGAATCAAGACCAAAACTAAGAAGCCTCTGAAACACTTTAGTGAGACTGATATGTCTTAATTTGGGTCCCCCAAAAGCAGAACCTGAGACAAGAATTTGAAGCAAATAGTTTATTCCTGAGACAATCCCAGAGAACACATGAGGTAGTGGCAAGTGAGATAAGGAAGGCAGGAAAGCCCATAAAAGGTGTGTTAATAAGAAGATTATTGCTATAGGCTCAATTTCACTATGCATATTCTGTGAGAATGTAGAATACTCTGCAGAATTGTTCCCATGACACCTGGTGAAGCTGGGACTTCAGTACCTCTTTGGTTGAGGATGATAACTCTCAGGCACTACTTTGCTTGCATCTCTTATATACTTGGGACTTCCTGGCAACAAGAGAACACTGCTAGTCATAGAGACATGGGCAGTAGTAAGTAGGCTTGGGAACTGTCTGGAGGTCACCTCTGTGGTAAGCCACAAGGCTATGGCCAGGGCAGGACAATGCCTGCTACAAAAAGGCTTTTAATTTGAAAAAATACTGATTACAATATTGGTTTTAACTTTGGAATTTTATCAAAAGTAATGATATGATAAAAAGCATATAATAAACTGGGAAAATAAAAATATGACAAACAATGGGTTGATCCTTCATATAAATAATTTATACATAAGTAAAATGCTATTTTAAAAAAAGAGCCTGTTAGATCAAGTTAAGAGGAGGGATAAGATTGCGGCAGAGAAAGCAGCTCCAAGAGTCAGCTTGCCCTACGTTGCAATTAGTAATCACCCACAGCTAGCTAAAGCACCTTTTTGCAGGACCCAGGAGACCAGAAAAGCATCCTGTAACAATCGTGGAAGAACAAAAGCAGGGGACTGCCCATCTGCAGTGAAGATTCTTGAGTAGAGCACTGCATGCCATGGAGGCTGGAACCCATCCCCCACTAGCAGCATAAGCTTCCTTGGGAGCTATTCCGTGGCTGGAGTTGGAAACTCCATTTCCCAAAAATGAGGGAGGAAGAGATGGTCCGGCACCGATTTTAGCTACTGATTAGTAAATTTGTCTTGCTAAAGTCTAAGCCTAAGAACAGCTAAAGTTTGAAACTCTCCTATTTGGAAAGAGGCTGGTAGCCTCCATTTTAACTCTTCTCTCGGCATGAGGGGAAGTGGGGCTGATTGAAAACCACAGTGACGTTAGGCGCTGGCTTGTTTCCAGCCAGTTAGGATTGCTGCCCTAGCCTGGGCTCCAGCCCTGCCTCTGGAAGGGAGGAAGCTGCAGGGACCTGTCCCAGTCTCTCTGGGCAACTCTAGTCACTTTCGGACTGCACAGACTAGCTTGTTGGACACCTGTGGCTCCATCCCCACCCCTGATAGGACAGGAGAAGGGCAGTGTTTCCTCAACCTCCCTGAACAACTGCAAGCACTTTCAGCCCATACGGACTAGATTGTCGGGCAATCCTGTGGTTCCATTCCTGCCCTTGAAAGGATGGAAGGGACAGTGCTTCCTCAGCCTCTCAGGGCAACTGTAGCTGCTTTCGGCCTGCATGGACTAGACTGTTGGGCATATTTCTGACTCCTTCTCTGGCCCAGATAGGGCAGGAGGAGGAATACTGTACCATCAGCCTCTCAGGGTAACTGAAGTTGCTTTCAGCCCACACAGACTAGACTGCTGGACACATCTGTGGCTCCATCCCTGCCCTGACAGGTGGGAGGAGAGACAGTGTGGCCTCAGACTCTTTGGGCAACTGCAGTAGCTTTGAACAAACTAGTTGCTCCATCCCTGCCCTTACAGTGCTCTCTTAGTCTCTCTGGGCAACTGCAGTGCCTTCAGCCCACGTGAACTATTGTTGGACACATATGTGGCTCCATCCCTGCACCTGACAGAGCAGGAGGAGCGACAATGCTCCCTCACCCTCTCCAGTCAGCTACAGTCACTCCCGGCCTGTAAGGATCAGATTGTTGGGTACTCCTGAGGCTCCATCCCTGCCCCTGACAGGGAATGAGAGGGCCCAGTGCTTTGTCAGTCTACCTGAGCAACAGCAGTCAGTTTTGACCCACATGGCTTAGTTTGCTGCCCACACCTGTGCCTCCATTCCCACCACAGGCAGGGCAGGAGGGGGTGTGGAGTTTTATCAGTCTCTCAGGACAACAACAGATGGTCTTGGTCTGGACTGCTTGGATTAAAGCACATGGTTGTAATAGCCACTAAAAGAATCAAATATTTAGGAATAAACTTAAACAAGGATGTAAATTGCTTGTATTCAGAAAACTACAAGGCATGGCTAAAAGAAATCAAAGAAGACCTAAATAAATAGAAGAACATTCCATGTTCATTGATTGGAAGTCTCAATACCATTGAGTTGTCAATTCTACCAAACTGATATACAGACTGATTGTAATCCCAATAAAAATTCCAACAGCCTTTTTATTTTTTTTAAAGAAATGGAAAAATCAAATTATCAAATTTATTTGGACAGGTAAGGGACTCCAAATAGCAAAAGCATCTTAAAAAATGAAGTTGGAAAAAAAAAAGAAGAAGTTGGACGTTCACTCTTCTGGACTTTAAATCAGATCATCTAACTACAGTGGTAAAAACAGCATGGTACTGGCATAAAGATAGACACATAGACCAATGGAACCAAATTAATGGTTCAGAAACAAACCCTCACATCTATGGTAAAGGGATTTTTGACAAGACTTTCAAGTCTATCCAGCTGGGCAGAACAGTCTATTCAACAAATGGTGCTGGGAGAACTAGATATCCAAATCCAAAAGAAAGAAAGAGGACCTCTATCTCACATCTTATACAAAAATTAACTCAAAATGCATCAAAGACCTAAGTATAAAAGCTTGAACCATAAAACTCCTAGAAGAAAATGTAGGGAAACATCTTCAGGACATGTTGGTAGGCAGTGGTTTCTTAAATGCAACATTGAAAGCACAAGGAACAAAAGAAAAAATGGATAAATGGGACCTCCTTATTCACTTTTGTGTTTGAAAGGACTTTATCAAGAATGTGAAAAGGCAACCCATTCAATGGGAGAAAATTTTGGAAACCACATATCTGATAAAGGTTTGATTTCTATGCTATATAAAGAGATCATACAACTCAACAATAAAAGAGCAAGCAATCTAAATAGAAAATGGTCAAAAGACTTAAAAAGATATTTCTCCAAAGAGGAAATACAAATGATGAAAAAAGCTCATGAAAAAATGTTCAATATCACTAGTTATTAGGGAAATGCAAATCCAAACCATGAGATATCATCTCAGATCTCATAGAATGCCCATAATTAAAAAACATAAATAGAAAACAATAAGTGCTGGAGAGGATGTGGAGAAATAGGAACACTCATTTACTGTTGGTGGGAATGTAGAATGGTGCAGGCTCTGTGGAAGACAGTTTGGTGGTTCCTCAGGAAGCTATATATAGAACTGCCATATGATCCGGCAATCCTTCTAGTAGGAATATATCCAGAAAAACTGAAAACAGTGACACAAACAGATATTTGCACACCAACATTCATAGCAGCATTATTCACAATTGCCAAAATGTAGAAACAACCCATGTGTCCATCAACTGATGAATGGATAACCAAAATGTGGTATAAATATACGATGGAATACTATGCTGCTATGAGAAGAAATTAAATTGGGACACATATGATAACATGGATGAAACTTGAAGATATTACACTGAATGTAATAAGCCAGACAAAAAAAAAGGATAAAAAGGATAAATATTATGAACTATTATGAAGAATAAACACATAGAGTAAAAACCTGGAGTATAGGCTAATAGGAGATAGAACCAAGGCTAAGAAGGGGTACTGATACTTAATGTATGTAGAATTTTTAATTAGCTTGGCTGTAAAAGTGTGGAAATGGATAGAGTTGATGGTAACACATTATAGTGAGCATATCTAACACAGCGGGTTTATAAATGGGATTGTGGCTGAAAGGTGTAGTATAGGCATTTAAATGTCAATTGAAAGAAAGCTAGAAAATAATCTAGGGCAGGGTTCTTAACAGGGGGACCGTGAGCTTGAATTGAAATTCAAAAAAACATTTTTCCTGTGGGGACGTGTGGATGCGGGTGTGATATATTTATTAAATAATACAGAGTATATTGTGAACTTAGTAAGGGGTCCATGGTTTTCACTTGACTGGCAAAGGGGTCCATGGAACAAAAAAGGTAAAGAACCCCTGATCTAGGGACTGAATAACATAGTGAACCCAGAGGTGGATGAGGATTGTGGTTAATAGTACAAATAGAAGAATGTTCTTCTATGAACTAGAACAAATGTATGTCACTATTTCAAGGTGGTAAGAATATAGTGATGCAAGGGAAAATACAATTAATGTAACTTACAGACTATAGTTAACAGCAATATTGTAATACTATATCAACACTAAGGGGGGTATGGAATTTTTTCTTTAGGACTAAGAAAAGTGTTCAAAAATTTACTGAGGCCATGAGTGCACAGCTGTGTGATGGAAACAAGAGCCACTAAGTGTACACTTTGGATAGATTGTACAGGGAATGGGACTATATAACATAGTGAACCATGTGGTGGAAGATGGACTGTGGTTAACAGTACAAATATGAGAATGTTCTCACATGAACTAAAACAAATGCACAAGACTAATACATGGTGTTAATAATAGGGGGGTATGGAAAAAATATACCAAATGTATACTATGGACCATATTTGGTGATAATAATCTAATCATATTCTTTCATACTCTGTAACAAATGTCCCACAACTATGTAAGGTTTTGGTAGAGGGGTGTTACATGGGAATTCTGCACATTATGCATGATTGTTTTGTAAGCTCACAATTTCTATAATAAAAAAATATATATTTTTAAAAAAGATCCTGTTAGAGAAATAGGTAGAAGTCATAATAGCTAATTCATACACACACACAAAAACCAACATAAAAATAGCAAAAATGTTAGTGAGAGGGAGTTCATTCATTCTACCAGTAATAAATGAAAGTTTGTTAAAACTGAGATCTAGCTTTTTAACATAAGCTGGCAAAGATGCAGTGAAAGCAGACTCTTATGTACTGCTGACAATACCAGCTTTTTTGGAAAGCAATATTGCTAATGATATCAAGGATTTTCAGTTGCTCATTTTGTTTGACTCAATTATTACATTTCTGAAAATATATCCTAAGGAAAAATTTTGGAAATATATAAAAAAATACACATCAAAATTTTCATGGAAACATTTAGAATAGTTTAAAACAATAAATAATATATTAGACTGTATTAGTCAACCAAAGGTGTGCTGAAGCAAAATACCAGAAATCTGTTGGCTTTTATAAAGGGTATTTATTTGGGGTAGAAGCTTACAGTTACCAGGCCATAAAGCATAAATTACTTCCCCCACCAGAGTCTGTTGCCACATGTTGGAGCAAGGTGGCTTCCCGTGTCTGCCAAGAGCTCAGGTTTCCTGGGTTCTTCTCTTCCCGGAGCTTGTTTCTCTCTAGGCTCAGCTGCTCTGCTTACTTCCAGGGCTCCATCCAGCTCAAAACTCCAAACTCCCTTCTCTGCAGTGCAGTTTCTCTGTGAGTCCCCGCCCACCAAGGGGGTGGGGATGCAATGTCCTATTGGCGTGGCCCAATCAAGGCCTTAATCATTATTTAATCAAGGAAAAGTGAAACCTCTGAATCCAATATAATCTAATATGCTCAGAGGGACAGGCCAGTTTACAAACATAATCCAATATCTATTTTTGGAATTCATATACAATATCAAACTGCCACAAAGACCAATATTTTTCAGGTGGTTAAATGTAATATATTAAATATCCATAGAAGTATATTATTTAAGCACTTTTCATGGTTTTTTCAATAGCATGGTGTCTTAGTCACATTTGTTTGAGTTTTATCCAGAATACATAAAATATATAATATAACAATAATGCTTATTGAGGGTTTGATATGTACCAGATACTGTCCTAATTACTTTTATGATTGTTAACTTATTTAATCTCCTTTTAAGGGCCTATAATGTCTTGTCATCATTCCTATTTTATATATGAATCAGATGGGCCACTGAGAATTTAGTGCTTTGTCCAAGATCACTTAGCTAGTAAATAATGGAATTGGGATTCAAACCCAGACCAAGTGAGTGCAGTTCTGCTACTACCTTTAGCCCAGGACACTCTTGATAGGGTGAACTGGATGTGAGACCCACCAGACTCTGGGCAGCAGAAGAGACTTGTAGCTATTTTACTGTATCACTTCTTTTTTCTCTCTTTCAGTCTTTCTCTTTCTTTCTGTTGCCCCATTGTCCTGAACCCTTTCCAACAGGCTCTTCAGCACAGCACCAGGAATTTTATGGACAAGTCACCTGTTGATCATTACCCACTCCAAGTTCAATTTACTGCCATTTCTAAGTGAAGCCAACCTAGAACTCTCTGAGCTAATAACTTTGGCCCAGAAAAGTCATGTTGCTATTAATGATAATGATTATTAATATTAATGACATGATAATGATAATTACAAGGTCTCACATTTACAACACTTTACATACATATATACATTCCCTCATATAATCATTATAACAACCTTGTGAAGCATCTAGAGCAGATAGACACTAAAATACCATCTTGTAGATTGAGAAGATGAGAATTAGAGAGGCTCAAATGAACACAGATCTTAAGATCTAAGACTGATCAAACAGACCCGGGTTCAAATCCAAAACTCTATCTGCTGGCTAACTTTGGGCAGGTTATAAAACATCTCTATGCCTCCATCTCGATAATGAGAACATTCTTAATTACTAACCATATCGGTTATAACCTCATTGGTTATTATTAAACAAGATGATGCAGAAATTCCAGAAGCAAAACAATCATTCTTAGTTCCTTCTCTTGTGTGCACATCTGAGAGGAAGGTGCTGTAATCTCTACCATAGTGCTAGTAAATAGTAAGCTTCCTATGATCCTTCACTATTGTTATCACTTTTAAAGGTAGAAAGGAGCAGTTTGTTTCCTTTCAGTTCTTGTGGCAGACTCAGAGATGTTCCCACAAGAAAGGACTCACTGTCCAGCAGCAAGGAATGTGGTTAGTTAAAAGCCTGTAGCTATTATGGACTTTAGGATCTGCCTCAACTTTTAATTCAAGCTTTTAACTCATCAGGGGATGAACCCCAGCCAATGACCAAGCAAGTCAATGGAAATTGAGCTCATGCTCTTTTTGGAGCAGCCCCAGGCAATACCTGAGCAAGGCAGTAGTGCATGGTGGTGCCAAGACTTACTCATTTCTATCCAAGGTAGGCCTCCTTTAACAGGCAGTCTTTGTTCCAAGGCTCCCATTGGACCAGAAAAGACTTGGTCAGATCTACCTCCAGATCTGATAGAGCTTCCATTGCTTTATCATGCTTTCACTTTTTTTCTTTCCTAATTCCATCTCAGCTTGTGTATCCTAGAGAAAACAACCAACTTGCTCATTAATGCAATTAATAATGATGGTTCCTGGACTTTGGCACTATTGACATTTTGGGCCAAATAATTTGTTGTGGGGGCTGCACTGTGTATTGGAGGATATTAGCAAATCCCTGACTTCTACTCACTGGATATCAGTAGTATCCCCGCTTCAGCTGTGGCAAACAAACATGTGTATAGAATTGCTAAGTGTCCCTCAGTTGAGATCAACTGGTTTAGGCCAATGCCTATAGTTTACTGATGAGGAAGTTAAAACCTAAAGCATTAAATATAGTTGTCCAGCTCATGGATAGCTAAATAAGACAGAATTGGACCTAGGATACACCTTTCTACTATTTCTAATACAGGGTTTTTTTTTTTTTTTTTCTTTTATAAAGTTAAAAGAAAAAAAAGAGCATCATCATCTAATTTCAGACTGAAATAGACTTAGGAAAAAATTCCAGAAGTGAACCCATCATTCTTGGTTATTTTTCTTGTTTACACCTCTGAGAAGGAGGTATTGTAACCTGTATCATGTCAGCCCTTAAAACTATAACATTCTTGTACCACCTGTGTTGCCAGTTTAAATTACTTCTTATTTTGTTCCTTATAGAAACACTAGAAAGTCATTGTGGTTCATTATGTGTGAAGTTGTAAATTGGTCTCCCTCCATTCAAACATCTCTCTATTTTAACTGTGCAGATTGGCTTGCTGTACAACCTTCAATGTCAGCTCTCATAAAAAATTTTCCAGGGCATTCCATTCCCCATCCTCTCCACAAAGATTTGGAGCCTCTGTGTTCACGTGGCATCCACTCTGTGACTACCATGATCAGTCACAGCAATCTCTCTTACTGTCATCTCTTTGTTTGGTTTTCCCCTCTGCCTTGAGCATGAGCATTTTTGCCTTTCAATATTTGATGCCTAATTCCTGAATTACTAATTCAATGTTTTTTTAAATGAATGGATGGATTATTAAATGAATTAAAACAGTCAAACCACTATACTAGGTAAAGAATTATAAAGGAAAAAGATGTTTCTTTCCTTGTTCTCCAAGAGTTTGCTGTATTCTTAACTCTGCTCTTGATGATATTCACCCAAAAAGTTAACAGGAAACCCTCTTGAAATGCTCCTGTGGAATCATATATGCTTGAAAATGTTTGTATTGAGCATTGAATTCCATACTCCTTTAACTGTTATGTAGGCAGTTTTGTATTATAACATCTAACCTTAGCAGTAGCTCATCTTTACTTACTGTTCTGAGATTTAAAAATCATGATGATTATTGGGTCTCAAATTGGTAATGCTGCACAAGACAATTTGTTGCCCAATGACTGACAAATAAAATTCAAATTCCTTTTTTAAACCTCAATTTTATTCATTGCCAGGCATTATTATGGAACAAGAGTAATTACAGTAGCCTCAGGAAAAATAATATATCTATAAAACAGAACGGTGCTTATTTAAATATTGTTTATCCAGGTATTTATGATAATAAGATAATGATCTTACTGTGAATTAACTATTCAGTGAGATGTTCTGGCTGTTTGTAGTTTATTTCTGTACCAAAAAAAAAAATAATAATGTTTAAATGTAGTCACTGTAACAGCTAATAACTAAATATGAAGCTTATTTTCAAGCCATTTACACATTAGGAAATTTAGGTTTTAAGCTTCAATATTTGATTGCATTCAGTATAAAATTATAGACAAGTTTTGTCTTGATAAGTAAAATAATTTGCATGTATCAATCACAGCAAGAAAGACAAAGTTAAACATCCTTCATATATTAATGTTGATGTGCAATTTGAGTTTTAGCTTGAATGGGCAAACAAGGATTTCTTTAGTACAATTAGTTTATATTGCACCACTTGAATAGCAATGCGTATTAATCAAACAGTATTTACTAAGGAACAATATTTACTTAACACTGTGTTGAATGTTGAAGTGTAGGGGCATGCAAATACTTTAAAAATATAATCATAACCTTCAGATATATGACACTGTCATTGAGAAGAGGATACTTAAACACACATTGAATAAATACAGAAATTTGTTAACTGGTATTTGTGTTTACTTGTACATAAAGGTTTCTTGAATCTTAAGGTATATTCAGGAAAGTAACAACTCACAATGGGTTTGGGCTCCTGGATTGAATCCCAGCACAGCCATTTGCCAGCTGTGTAACATTAGGCATATTATACAAATTCTCCAGCCCACTGGTTCTCAAACTGCTGCCTATCAGTATCACCTGGAAAAGCGTTTAAAAACTCCTGATGCTCCAGCATCAGGTTTTTAAAAAAACTCCCAAGTGATTGTTTCAATGAGCATTCAAGATTGAGAATCATTAATCAAACTCACTTTTCTCAAACTTTAATGTGTAAACAAATTGGCTTGATATCTTGGGAAGGTTCATGTTTGATTCAGTAGGTCTGGCATTGGGTCTGAGATTCTGAATTTCTAACAGGCTCCCAGGTGATGTCAATGACCACACTTTAAATGGCAACAGTGTAGTCTACAATTTTGTCATCTTTTATATGGAGATACCTCTCTTGGAGGGTTGATGTAAAGATTGTTTATCGGGTATCAGATGAATACTACAATAATCACATAGCAGATGCATGTTAAAATAGCTATGGTTATAATACTGATTTCAACTTGACTTTTCTCAGTCTAGCCATATAATTAGGAACAGTTGTCTCTTTTTAGAGTAGATTATTATATCTCCTTAATTTACTTGTAAATCCCTTCTCTTTCCTTCCATCATTCCAACACCTGAAGCCAGTGCAACCACTTCAGTCCATGCCCACCTTCTTTATCTCCATGGTTCTCAACCCTGGATCCATAGTAGAATCATCTGGGAAACATTCACAGCCTATGCAATGCCCTGGCTGCACCTCAGACTAATTAATCAGCATTTCTGGGGGTAAGACTGAGCATCAGTATATTTTAAAAGCTCTCAAGATGATTCTAATGTGTGACCAAGTTTGCACCACTATTCCACCTAATTCTCTACATTCTTTTACTTGGTCTTTTAGTCAATAAACATGGAGCTTCTGTTACATGTTAGAGGTTGTGCTGGGCCCTGGGGCTGATAACAAAATGAGTGATAAATGACAATTATTATCAAGATCTTGGTTCAAAACACTTTACTAATGTTATTTTGTTTCATTTGTACAACAAATCTATGAGGTAGATTTTATTACTGTAGAATCATTTGGATGAGAAAACTGAGACTACCAGGGCCATGAAACCTGTCCAGGATCCCAAGCTACTGAGCAGGAATTCAAAGCTCAAGCTCCTAATCACATGAAAACACTGCTCTAGAAATTTATTTTAGAGTGTGTGATAAGGCTGAAAAAAGAGGTTAGAACAAAATGTTGTGAAAGCATGAAGGTATTTTTACTCTTGAAATATGTTCCTCAAAAGTGTCCCATCTTGGATTTCTCTCCTCTTTTTTTTTCAAATGAGTGTTAGGTTTATCTTCTCAAGGACAGTGTAAGATCTTTAAGGTCAAGGACCATGTTCTGTAATTATATGATTGAACTTTTCTCCCTTGAACCTAGCTTAAGGCTGAATACAGAGTGAGTTTTCTGTGTATAAAACAAATAAAACAGCCTTAGATAAGAAAAGACTTTTCAGAAGAAAGACTTGCAAGAAAGATTCTGTACTCAGAAACCTGCAAGTGTCTCAAAAGCAGAAAGAACAGGCTTTTCTTTTATAGGGAAAAGTGAGCAAACCGTAGCAGAAAGGAGAAAATTGGGTAACCTAGCAGACATGACTGGGGGTCAGATTGGGATCTTACAAGAAATGTGTCTAGCTATTCTCAGGATAAGCTGATAAGAGGGCATGTTTTTCATTTTAGTTCTTGCTCAGGAGCTTTGGGTAGGAGAGAAGGCTAGCTTTGGTCAAGTCAAAGCAGAGCATGAGAAATGGGCAATTGTGAATATATATATATTCACATACACATATATATACACACAAACACATATATACACACATACTATGTGGGTCTGGATGTATATAGATACACACATATATAATATACACATTTATATATTTTTAAATATCTTTTAGACCTCAAGTACACAGAATTGCACTGTCACTATTGGTCTAATTAAGTGTTCTTTAATTTAATTTTAATATTTTCAATTTCAATTTGCATCCTCATTCTTTTCTCCCTTATCCCAGAGTTACTCATTCTAATGTGTTCATTATATGTGCTTCCATTTTACTTTCCATGTTTTCTGGGTATAGGTATACTTAAAATTATATTGTTCTGTGTGTTTTATATTTACATAAATATTTCAATCTAAGTTTTCTTTTTTTTCTTTTTCATTAAACACTATATGGGCTCTACCCATGTTGCCAAATATAAATCTCAGTTACTATTTCTGGTTATTAAATTTTATTACATGATACTCAACTATTTGTTTTATTTATCCAGTTCCCTTTTTTTCTTTTTTGTAGAGATGTAGGGTGCCTTTAAACCATTGTTTTCATGCACAAAAATGCTACTGATGGGTTTCATTATGACATATGAAGAATATTTACTAAGATAACCCTAGGAAGGGATTTTTGGGTTAGAGTATCCAAATACGTAATACCTCTAAAATAGATTGATATCCAGAGGAGCTGTACCAATTTACCTTCAACTAGCAATTCCAGTTATTCACATTCTCCTTGTGTTTGATTTTTTATACTTTCTTTTTTGCCAATCTGATCAGTATCAAATGCTATTTCAGTTTTAATTTTTCTGATTATTAGAGAATTTGAACATCTTAATGTATTTAGTAGCTGCTTTTGTTTCCCCTTGGATAAAAAGTCTCTTCATATACTTTGCTCATTTGTTTTCTAATGGGTTTATTGTATTTTCCTTAAAGATTTGCACAAGAAGTTCTTTCTATTAATCAGTTTTGGACTTTGCAAAAGTCTTCCTCCAGCGTGTTATCAGTCAGCTAACTTTGCATACAGTGTTCTTCACTGATGAGTAATACTAGTTAGTAATAGAATTCTAGGTTAATAGTATTTACCAGTGTATTCTAGTCTCTTGTCACCATTAGAAAGCCTTTTGTCAGGCTAATTGCTGTTTATTTGCATATGACCTATTTTTCAATCTCTAAATGCTTTTAAAGTCTCTTTTGCCTTTGGCATTTTGTAAGCTAACTACATTGCTTCAGGGTATATATTTCTTTTGCTTTATCCTGCTCAGGTTACTTGGTGCTCCTTTATCTGGAAATTCATGCTCTCATCAATTCTAGAAAAGTGCATCCATTAACTCTACATAGTGCTTCACCAAAATTTTTCCATACTCTCTTTTACAAACTCCTTTTAGATATATAGTGGATCTTCCCATGATAGATTCCCATTTCCTTAATTTATATATTTTTCATCCATTTTACCTCTGTAACAAATTATGAGTTACGTTCTCATTTCTTTCATTCAGTTCACAAACTTTACTTTCAGTAGTATCTAATTTGATATTTTAAAAATTTATTATGCTTTTTAAAAATTTCTGTGATTATACTTATTTTATTTCTAGGAAATCGATTTGGTTCTTTAAAAAAAACTTTCTGTTCTTTTTCAAAGTATCTTTTTCTTTTCCTCTACTTTTAAAAATTCATTTTATGTCTATAAAATTTGTAAACTAACATTTTTACAGTCTTTATTCATTTTATTTTATTTGCCCAATTTTTAAATATTTTGGTTTTACTCCACGTATGTGGTATGTCTGCTGCTATTTCATTCATGTTTTAAAAAAAAAAGAACTGTAAGTGTTTTGTAGTATTGTAAAGTGAGCATATTTTTTCTGAAGGTATATCTGTGGGGATCCCTTCAGCATAATTTTGCCAGTGCATAGAAAATTTGCCCCAGTGATATCATTGGGCTTCTCATAGATTTATGCTAATTTCAGGTTCTAAGGCTACATATATACGATACATTGAAATGCAGCATGCAGAAGCAACATATCTGATATTTCAACAGAAACTATGTTTTCTCCTCCCACATCTTGGGTAGTGACACATTTCCTCACCGTACTGGTGGATGGATTTTTCTAGTCCTAATTACTGAGGTTGAAGCTCTTATAGGCTTGCAACTTTATGTAGATTTCCAATACTGTCTCATTCAGAACTAAGACTTTTCTACTCTTTCTGTATAACCTTTAAACAATAATGCACACTTACTTCCTCCCCCATCTTAAACTACCACATTTAAGTGGGTCAGCTGCAGCATCAGCTCACATAATTACTTCTTGGGTTGCATCCCCCTCCCACTATTTGTTGTTGTTGTTGGCACCTAGGAATGTCTCTTTTTCTTGTGATGTTAAATATAATATAGAGCCATCTTTATAAATATTCGGTAGGAAGTTTATAGTAATGTAAAATACCTTAGGCAACATTACCTGTTTTCTGTATTTTAAAAGCATTTATAGATGTTAGGAATTTTCTGTTCCTTGATTAATTGATGGCATGATTTTGTGGGAGGGGAGAAGAATTTTAAGGTGATGTTTAGTCTTTCTATATCTATTATTGGCCAGTGTTCAGGCAAGAAGGCAGCATTGCCCTAATTTTTCCTTACAGCATCAATGCTTTGCTACTTTCCTGCTTTGCAATAGCATGAGACATATAATGTGGAAAAGAGGAAGGGCATTTCTAGAAAGTTCTTTCTTGATTATATTCTATTCTTGGCCACTGTTTCCTTCTCACACTTGGTTCCAATCATCTTTTATCTCCCAAGAATTTCCCAAGAATTTCTATCAACTGTCCCCTCTCTTCTATAGTATCTTCGACCGTTGGGTGAGACAGGGGACAGACAGAAAGCCATGCTAATTTTCCATCCTGTCAAGATTATCTGAAATAAATATATATTGATCAATAAATTATCAGAAGTTAGTGCATTTTTCAGTAATTGGTTGTGAAAGAGTGTATAAACCAAGATACCACTAGGTAAAATTTCATACTAATGGGAAAGCAGTCCTTAATCCCCATATTATATTGGTGTGAGGTACCCAGTAACCACACTTGACAATTTTTATGAGTCATTGTTTCTGTGGCATTCATTTATGCACTCATTCATTCATTTATTCATTCCCTTAGTAAACATTTATTGAATAACTTAGCCTGTATCTAGTGGGGACATAGTGAAGGACTTTTATGCCCAGTCTTCATCTTTGTTAGACCCCCGTCCCATTCCTTGAACTGGATAATTGGGTTATTCTCAAAGTTATGTAAAGTATTATACTAATCAAGGTTCAAAGCCTTACTATCAGATTGCCAGCCCAAAGTCTTTCCCATACAGAAATTCTAGAGTAAGCACTATATCATAAGTGCCTTTCACTGTACAAGTTATTGGATTACAACAAAGGAAAACACATAGGATTTCTCACAAACACAAAAAAAGTATTGTATATAGTAGCAGACAGCCATCAAAGGATTAATTAACAACAGCTGTGACTCTTGCTCTTTTTGGAGATATACACAGTCATAGCTTATATTCAGCTTCTAATCTTGCAATTTTGTACTGATTGTTATTAATGGTGTCTGTTCTGAGTAGAGTCTATTTTGATATGATGGTGCTCATGCTCTCCTAGCTGCCGAATGTTTTTATTATCTCCTATGTTAGAGTGCTCTGAAAGCCCAGGAAAGTACCACTTGAGATTTCTAGCCACTGCTGCTGCTTCTAACCCTCCCCACTCTAGATAAAAAATGTAGGTGATTTTCCATAGATCCACAGGTCAACGCCTGATTCTGTGAGACTTATATTGTCCAATACAGTAGTCAATTAGTCACTTATGTCAATTGGACCCTTTAAATATGGCTAGTTAAAACTGAGATGTTCTTTAAGTATAAAATGCACATCAGATTTGAAGAATTTAAAATATCTTATTGATTATTTTTATATTAATTTTGTTTTAGTTTGCTAAGCTGCCCAAAGCAGATACCATTAAATGTGTTGGCTTTTCATTGAGGATTTATGAGCATACAAGCTTACAGTTTTGAGGCTGAGAAAAATGTCCAAATCAAGGCATAATCAAATCATGCTTTCTTCCTGAAGACTAGCTTGGACTCCTCTGTCACATGGCAAGGCATATAGTGGTGTCTGCTGGTCTCTTCCTTTTCTTCAAGGTTTCATTGCTTACAGCTCCTTGTTTCCTTTTTTTTTTCTCTTTGAATTTCATTTACTTAGAAAGGACTCCTGTAAGAGGATAAAGACCTACCCTGGGCCACACCTTAACTGAAGTAACCTTATTGAAAAGTCCTACTTACAATAGGTTTACACCCACAGGAATGGATTAGATTAGCTTTAAGAACATGATTTTCTAGGGTACATATAGTTCCAAACCACCACAAATTGTATGTTGGAATTATATTATTCTGGATATATATATATATTGGGTTAAATAAAATACATCATTAAATGTTTATTCCTGTTTCTTTTTTTTTAAACAAATCAATTTTATTGATACATATTAATAAAGCATATAATTCATCCAAAATGTAAAATCAATGGTATTGGATATATATATATATATACCTTTGGATATATGAACCCTTTATATCCCCAATATGAACCCTTTGGATTCCTTATGAAGAAACAAATTTCCACTACCTAACAACAATATAGTTATATGGTTCTGTAAATGGAGTTAATCTGACAAGCAACTAATCTAAAACTGCAGATAAACTCAAACTCAGTTACAAATTTGGGATGTTTTGTATACATTTTTAGGTGGATGGGGTGAGAGTTTTCCTTCAAGATTTTGTACTGCATATTTATAATTTAAATGAAATTGGATATTCTAGATTCATGTCCTTTTACCAGTAAATCCATGGGCTATAATCATGCTTACCCTTCATAAACAATTTGTGATAAACAATGAATCATTATATGTAAATAATGAATGAATTTAATGTTGTTTATAATATACTTGTTAATATCAGATACATAAACTTAAAGCCTTTTAAAACCAGTGTTAGGCTCAAAGATACACAGAAATGATTGTTCAAAAATGCCATGAAAGATTATTTAGAAGAATTGAAAAGTACTGTGTGAAAAGTTGGGTTTATCTGGGATTAGCAGACCCCATCTCTCCCCATGATGGTGGCTTACACCTAAGTTTTAATCCTTTCACATAAAGAAGGGTGGGCATTGGCACTCTAGGGTTGCTATGGCAGCACCAGGAAGTCATCAGGGACACAGGCTTCTTCCAGCTTTCTGCTCTACCATACCTAAGTTGAGTCCCTTATCTTCATGAAAAAAATAACACATGATACACTAGACACCAAAGTTGTGTTTCAGGAAGAAAAATGAAGGGAGTATAAAGAAATGCATCAACCCTCATTTTGAGGATGTGTCCTTATAATCTTAAACAACAATTCCAATTACATCTCATTCTCTAGAACTCGGTCACATGGTCACACTTCATGGCATGAAAGTTGGAAAACATGATCTTTTAGTTGAGCACCAAAATACTCCTAAAGATTGGCATTTTTCTTATTAAGTAATATGAGAGACTAGATTTGAGATCAGCAATTAGTAGACTATGCTATATTCCACACTTTTGCTCTCCAAATATCTATGTAATCCCCTTTCCCCTAAGCCTCAACTTTTTTTCTACTTACTGTATCCATGAATAGTCAAGGAAATTTGGGTTTTAGGTAATCCTCTCCTACAGATTGGACATGTTTCTGTATTCTGAAGAACTCTAAACTAAAAAAATCACTTATTGATTGCTAACACATCAAATATGTAAAAAGTAAAGAAAGAAAACAATTAGAACTCCCTTTTTAGAAAAGGAGAGATTATGAAACAGAGGGGTAGTCATGGGTGAATATCAATTACCAAATGCTGCTGGAAAGCATAGTGAAAGATCCTTGCAGTGGCTCCACTCTCCAGGAAGTTCTTCCTTACCCATTAACCTCCATGTGCACATTTGAGGTGGGCATTGGATAATATATCATTCTTAGAGGATTATAGCTTTTGGTGCAGAATTGAGAAACCAGAAATATTTTTTGATTAAAAGTCACAGGCTTGGTATTACTTTGGCAATATAATTTTCCCAAAGTTGTTAATAATCTGGTCTATTGGCTTGCAGTCCATTTCATGTGCAAGTAACCATACACAAAGATCTTGACTAATATTCATTAAACCAAAATTAGTCAAAATAATCTGAGTCTGGAAACCATATGAAATTGGTGCCAAACTGGATGAATGTAGCCCAAAGGAAAGGATTGAGAAAAGTCATGATACCAATTTCAAAATGCTGAAATATTATCATGTAGCAGAGGTAGAAATTTATCTTCTGTTCATTTGGAAGGCAAAAACCTTGTCTAATAGGAGTAAATTACAGGGAGGTAGGTATTGATGAAACTTGAGAGAACCCAAGCCAAACAAACAACCTTTCCAGTAATTGGATCTGTCCCAAATCAGGAAGTCTGCCTTTTGAGATTCCTTCCCTAGTTTCAGGACTGCTGTGGAAGGAATTTCTAAAGTTTGGGAGGTTCAATTAGATAATCTCCAGGGTTCCTTTTTACCCTGCCTTCTATGTTTCTATGATACTGTGAAACCAAAGACCAGGATTCGACAAGTATTGATTCAGAAGAACCCAGAGAGGCATGAAGTAACTACAGAAACAAATCAAACTATCTTGCCAACTGCCATAAAATATTAATGCTACTCCCTTAAAAGCAGCAAAAAATTTTAGATTGCCCAATCTTCATCTTCTAGTTAGCTATTTGAGCTACTAGAATTCTCATACAAGGTTTTAGAGTTGTCATGAAGCAAAATGTCTCCATGAGTTACATTTTGTTCTACAGGAACTGAGTTTATTTTTTGTAAATGCATGTTTAGTGACTTCTGGGATTTGTGTTGTAGGTGAGGTGGGGAGACAATTGTATTAGGAACATCTAGATTCATGTTATTATATATATATATGTTTTTTTCTACTGTTTTGAATTATTCACACAAACATTGTATGAGTTTTCTATCTGTCCTTGTCTTCAAATGAGGGATTTGGACTGAGTTCCTCTTTTAGGGATATCATGCTAAAAGTTTTCAGTTTAAAACAATTCTGTTTTCAGGAAGTTATGTGGAATGTTCAAAAACTGGGTGAATGCTTCCAAGAGGTGGTTAGAACATCTGTTCATTCAGCAAATATTTATTGAGCTCTTAGATACCTACCATGTGTCAGATGCTGAATTTGGGCTTGAAGATAAAATGGGGAATGAGTCAGCCATAGCCTCTGTCTTTGAGATGCTTGTAGTCCTCATTTGGGGAGTATTATAAGATACAATGTGGAAAAGGCTGTGATCCGGGGAGATGTTGGTACTATGCATGTCATAGAAAGGGCAAATAACCTAGATTTAGTGAATCAGAAAATGATGATATGTAGAAGCCTGAAGTGTGAGAAGAAGAAAGAAAAGGGGTCATGCTGGCTTAAGAAGTTTTCCAACTACTTTTCTATCTTTGTCCTAACTTAACACACATGACCAGGGAAGATCCAGTTTTTCTGGGACCTGAAACTCATAAAACTTTTAGAGCCTTTCTTTAAAGGGAAAGAAAAGCAAAATAGAACTGCAAAACTGGGTACAAAATCAAGTATTTATTTCAAATGAGAGAAGTAACTCAGCAAAATTCTGGAGTCTTGGAGATGCAAGTTCTTTTCTTCTGAGCCCTTTTTAAGCCATTTGCCAGAAATGCTTATATAAATATGCTTCCTGATTGTAATCTAGCGTCCCCTTCCCACCTAGAACACTGTCCTATTCTAAGCAACTCCCAGCACTGACTGGGGCCTAGGTAAGTGAGGTGTCTTAAAGCTTAAGCATCCTTAAATGAACAAAAAACCCACCTGTTTTAGCTTGCCAATGGGCTGCCGACGCAAAGGTGCAAAGCGCCAGAAATGGGTTGGTTTTTATAAAGGGGATATATTTGGGGTAAAAGCTCACAGTTCCAAGGCCATGATTAATCCAAATCAAGCACCATCAGAGGTGCTTTCTCACCAAAGTCAGCTACTGTTGGTCCTGTTGTCTGGCCACGTGGCAAAGCAAGGTGGACACTGATCTCTGCCAAGGTCTCTGCCTTCCCCTCAGAAGCTACCATCTCCTGGAGCTCAGCTGTGGGCCACCAGGCATAGGGCTTGTCTCTGTCTGGGCCTCCTCTATCAGACTTGGCTGCTCTACTTTCTTCCTGAGTTCAGCTACAAGCTATCAGACATATGGCTCATCTTTTTCTGGGCCTCAGCTCTTTGAGCCTCTTGGGGGCTTCTCTCCTTGCAGCTCAGCTGTGGGCAAAACTAGAGTCCTTTCTCTCACATTGCAGGATCAAATATATTGGCTTCCTTTTGATCTTTGTGTGTCTCTTGGTTTTTATCAGACCCAGCAAGAGGGTGGTGACTTAACCTGAGTCAAGCCTCACTGATGTAATCCAATCAAATGGGTCTCACACCCACAGGAATGGATTAGTTAAAAAGCGTAATCTTTCTCTTTTTGTGGTTCATAAAAAAACTTCAAACCGTCACACCTCCTTTGCCAACAACCCCATTTTAGAAGTACCACATGTTAGAAGTCCTGCCTTGTTTGTGTTATGACTTTTGGGAATTTGCTATTAATTTCTGTGTAGAAATATGTCAATATTTCAAGTTAAGACACAGTCTCTGAAATTGACACACATGGGTTTGAATTCAGACTCCGCTATTTATTAGCTATGTAAGCTTGGGCACATGATTAACTTCTTTGTATTCCAGTTTTCTCGTCTACAAAATGGAGATAACAATAATACCCTCTATTTAGAGTTCTGTTAAAAAATAAAGGGGATAATTTATGCAAAGTTGTTAGCACAGAATCTAGAAAGAAAAAGTGTTCCATACATATGAGGAATTATTATATTCATCATCATAACCAACATCATTCTCTTTTTAAAATATTTTGGCACTGAAGTTCCTGGATGACATCACAACCTGCTAATATTGACATAAGTAAATAAGGATACATAGGACTTTTTTTTTTTCTGACATCCTAAAACTTTCATTATTTTAAAACAGAGCAGCGACATTATTTAGGTTTCCCAAAAGCTTTCGACAGTAATGTGCTTCATTGCATTTATCTGAACTTTAGTTGCAGAAAATGCCAGAACTTAAGAGTTGAAACAGGTCAGAACAAAGACCAAAACATTTTATTAGGACGAGGCTTAGAGGCTGGGATGCCACGGTCCCCACTCTCCAGAGGCTCTGAGAGGTTGATAAGGAGCCAAGTAATGACATCTTTTCTTCCTCCTCTAACATCCTTCCTCAGACACGCATCGACCCCTCCCTGAGAGCCAGCCCTCCCCAGCTGCAGCCCCTCAGGCCCAGCATTGGCCCACAGCACCTCTGGCTTCACATTCCTCACCAGGTACATAGGACTTTTTTTTTTTTTTTTTAAATTAATTTCATGTTCTTTTTTATTGAAGTATATCTACCTACAGTAAAAGAATACAAATCTTAACTGAATGCTATGAAGTGTTGCCACTACTCAGATCAAGATTTAGAACACCATGTGATTTTTTATTTTTATTTTTTTGAGGCACAGGGGATTGAACCCAGGACCTCATACATTGGAAGCATGTGCTCAACTGCTGAGCTACATCCGCCATTCCCCCATTTGATTTTTTTTTTGTTTTTTTATTGTCTGCCTTTTTTTTGTTTTGTTTTGTTTTGTTTTTTGTTTTTGTTTTTAACTTTATTTTGTACATTTAATAATTGAAAATATAAACAATTAAAAACTAAAAAGTAAACACAGATGAATAAATATATACATTGCTCAATTAAATGTAATGGATACACAAATTTTTTTTGAATCAAACAATATGTTACACAATATATTTGGTTCATAGTAATGCAGTCATACCGTATTTGTCCTTTTCTGTCTGGCTTGCTTCACTCAACATAATGTCTTCCAAGTTCATCCATGTTGCCATATGCTTTACGACTTCATTTCTTCTTACAGCTGCATAATATTCCATTGTGTGAATAGACCACAGTTTGTTTATCCATTCTTCTGTTGATGGACACCTGGGTTGTTTCCAAATTTTGGCAATGGTGCATAATGCTGCTATGAACATTGGTGTGCAGATGTCTGTTCGTGTCACTGCTCTCAGTTCTTCTGGGTATAAACCCAGTAGTGGTATTGCAGGGTCACGTGGCAAGTCTATATTCAACTTCTTTAGGAACTGCCAAACAGTCCTCCATAGTGGTTGTACCATTTTGCATTCCCACC